>NVQI01000298.1:17901-30164 GCA_002894705.1 Aspergillus sp. ATCC 12892 | reverse complement strand
CACGGGAAAACGCGCTAGTGTAAGCGAGGTGACTGTTTGGTGATATGATTGGTCATAGAGGCAAGGGGCTGTTGCTGCCTCAGGTGTTATACCTCCCTAGTAGTAACTAGTAACTAACGTAGTAGCTACTAGTAGTAGTACGGCTCCAGACCGGCATTCCAACTTGGGGAAGCTGTCTTAGTCCGAATAGAAATACAGGTTGTGGTTACTGGCATTGCCTTGGAGTATATATGGATACTACAAATAAATTTCATTGATTAAGATTACAATCTTCACAATAAGTATATTGAAGCACCGCTCTCTATAGTAGTTGTGACCATCAATTAATACAAGTAGTCGCCATATTCAAGGCACGCAATAAGTACATGAATCGCTACTACCACATAGGCATCATAGACGGAAGCGCAAAGTCCATGCGATAGAAGAGTCTAGTAATTATACGACTACAGAGCCTTACCGCGGATTTTACTCAGCACTAAGAGCAAGACATGCGTCTACTGCTAGACCAACCCTATAAAACAACGTAAGCCACTTTCTTTTCGCATCGAATCTAGGCAATGGTGGTGAAACACTTACCTCCCCTCCTTCATCTTGACAACATCATCAATGACGTCGCGGTCTAGATTTGGGAACATGTTCGATAACGTCTCCACCATATTGTTGTGCTCAACACGTTGTATCCTCCGTGCTTCGGCGTCCTCTGCACTAGCCTGTCGAACAGCAGCATCCTGTACATCACGAGTTCTAGCCCGCCGTGGCTGTGATGCATTGCGGGACCGTTCGCCTGATCGTCGCTCCTCGCCACTGTTACGAGGTGGCTGGTAAACATTTGGATTAAGTCGTGGTGAAGGGTTAACCGGTGAGGTCGTCGCTGAGTGTGTCCGTCGTTCCTCTGGCGAATCTGGCTCGTCAGAGAAAATTCTTCCAATGGTAGAAAGCGGCTTCTGGATAGTACGCAGGAGCCCGGCTACTGGAGCATTGTCTTCATCGTTGGACTGTGTTGTCTCTCTCCGGCCCCGTGGGACATCCACCGAAGACCTTGGTGTAGACTGTGATCGTTGGATCGGCTTCGGCTCTATTGACTCCGACTCACGATTTTGTTGGGCGATGGCTGAGACGGCAGCTTCAACATTCCGCTCGAAGTCTTCGTCACTCACTGTTAGGCTCGTTCTGTCCAGAGTCTCAATGAACTGGATGGCGCCAGACTATATATCAGTCAGTTACTCGCTCAATTTGCCGAGATTTGCATTATATAGTTTACCAGTGAGGACAAGTAGTATCCGGCCTCTCCTCCGAGCTTGTCTTGATTGCGGAAGCGAAGGATATATTGAATGTTAGAGACCAAATGCTCGGGATTGGCATGTAGCACCACATAAATCAGAAGGGGTATAAATGAGTCGGCGGAGGTATCAGATGATTTCGAATTCTTCAGTAGACCTTGTAGTATCCTTGTGAGTTGACGCCCACACATATCATTTCTTAAACAGTCACTCACCGAAGATGACCTTGCAGCAGTTCAAAATACAGATGACCTTATCGCGGGGTGCCCGGTAGCTGTTAATCTTCGAGAGTTCTAAAATTGACGTTAGTAATATATATATGGCCGGGATGAAGATTTGCTTACCTTGTTGGGCGAGAGTTAAAAAGCGACGACCATGGGAGCCGACTGGTGGTATGTCAAGATGCGCCTCTCTTACCCAACTATAGATACGGATCTTCTGGGCCAGCACCTCATCCCGCTCAATATCTTCCTGGTGCTGACCGCGCCTCCAAGGACCATGGAGCCTCTCCATTTCTCTTCGTTTGCTCCGACTTGTACTTCTTGGAATGGTGGGCGGGGAGGGAATGGCCGGGGAAAATGTTTGCGAATACAGTCTGTTCATGACGAGCTTTTCCATCCCTTCTTTAGCATTATCGAACTCGCCGTCCGAGACGTCACGCCAAACTTCACACATGGCCATCTTATTAGTGATGAAAGCTAGAAAATCGCTGATGATCTTAACTTGCTCATGAACCATCCACTGCCGTTTGCCAAACTCATTGAGGAACGAACGTAGGAACTTGGCCACTGGGTCAGCAGTACGATGTCGCAGTTGTTCCAGGAACCGATGGAAGTCGAAAGGTTGATCAGGCTCTGGTTCTGGTGGGGGAGGTAAAGTCGACGTGGACGAGCGCCGAGTTAGCGCTGGCTCTTCTACAAGCGATCTCCTGTGCACGCTTGTAGAGCTCAAGGCAGGTTGTTTCTCGGGAGAAGTGGATGGCGCTCCCACCTTGACGTTTGAGGCCTGAGCACCCTCGCCTGCTGCCTTTGTTTGATCAAGGCTGGATTGTCGAGGGGGAAAGTGACCTTGTCCACCAAAGAATTGCTCAGCTAACTCCAGTCGAGGTGACATTATCAGCTCCTCACTATCGCCATGCGCAGAATCCTGGAATTGCTCCATGATACTTTGAATCTCCGGTTGGGAGACATCATCCCGACCAGCCCCGCCGTTATCAACTTTCTTCCCCCGCTCAGGTACTTCCGGTAGTTCCTTTTCAGTCCATTCAGAGGATGTCTTTGTTGACAAAAGGGAAGTGGGCGCAGGTTGAGGTTTCTGATTAAGGTATGCGTCGTCTTTCTCCGGTGGGGGAGGGGGTCGATCGGGGTTCGGCGACGGTGAACGATCTAAGGCGTTTGTAGATATAGACAATCCCTTCATCCGTCCCGGAAGGGACTCTTGTTGGGTAGGTGTTGTGCTCGGCGGGTCGACAACAGGTGTAGTTACTGAACGTGGAGACTCTGGAACTGCAGCCTGCGGGGTATCCTGTATATCTGCTTCCATATCGTCTTGCTTCAAATCCTTGGTATCCTTCGGATCGGCGAGTGGCTCATCTTTTGACGCTCGAGATGGCCCAGAATCACCTGATGTCACCTTTTGCTCTAGTCGGTGCCCCTCATCGTGAGAATTTGAGGAGATCTCCCCTTGTCCATTAGGAGCCGGGGAATCCGAGGGTTCTGTGGCAGACATAAGCCAGCCGCATACACACTAATAAACTAGTAGATTAAGTCGCTGAAGTGAACGCTTTTTAGAAGAAGACGCAGAGCATTATGATTTAAACATCCGGGTCGAAGCTGTTATCAAGCTGTCAAGGATCACAGCAATAAGTGCCGAGACAGCGGGTGTAACGGGATCGGCGGGGAAAGTATTACGGCAACTAGTATTGTTAATAAGCCGCCCCAGCAAAGGTGGATTTAACAGAACGCACTTGTTGTTATCTCTGGTAGTTGTCAGAATATCATCTTAGGTGTTGAGAGTATAACAGACTGCCCGCACGTCACCGCCGGGGTCACGGTTCCCCCGAGGTCCGGCGCGAGTCATTCATTTCTCTGTTACTACCTGAGAAACACCACCCCTGGCCGGAATGCTACAATGTGTGGCATTTTCTTTTCCCTAAGCGCCTCTGGGCCCGTACTTCCTAATGAGGAGACATGCTCTTTATTACGCAAACGGGGCCCCGATAGCTTCCAAGTTCAACAAGTTCAACGAGATGTCAACACAGATCAAACAAGGTCTGTACCGACTCTCCTTACGTTTGTCTCGACAGTTCTTTCGATGAGAGGTGACCAAGTTGTCGCCCAGCCTCTTGTGGACACCACTAGTGAATCCGTACTTTGCTGGAATGGCGACGCCTGGAAAATAGCAGGCGAACCCATTCGAGGTAATGATACCCAACTGATATTTAATCTACTACTACAAGCTGCGAAGCCGTCTTACAATTCAGAATCATCCAATGCCCTTGATAATGGAAGTGCTGTCCAGAGAGTCGTGGATGTTATCAGTAGAATTTCTGGGCCTTTTTCTTTTGTCTTCTATGATGCTGTCAACGCAAAATTATACTTCAGCAGGGATTGCCTCGGAAGGAGGTCCCTGCTTCAAGGCATTGATGATACCGGGGCTTTCAAAATCTGCAGTCTCTGCGACGGGACGTCATCCACCCACTTCGATGAAGTTGGCACAACTGGTGTGCATATGATTGATTTCACACACAGTGTCATGCAGGATTCGCCTACACCCGAAACTGGTGCTACTCATTTCAACCCTGACAGCATACAAACACTACCATGGGAGAACGTAGATTCTCCTGGTCATCTGGTACGTATGTCCTTCTGATCACTATGCTTAAAACGCATACTCATGGTCATGCAGAGAAACCCCATACCTCCCATGAACAGGTCTGTTCCGCAGGACGTCCCTCCTCAGCTGAGCCTTGAGTCGCCTTGCGTGGTAGAGCTTGAGCAAAGACTTCGTACGTCTCTTGCACTCAGAATCCAAAATGTACGTGATCCCCCGGGTTTCACTACAGAAAGCAACACAAAGGTTGCTGTGCTGTTCTCTGGGGGGCTTGACTGTACCATCCTCGCTCGATTATCGCATGAGCTTCTACCGACCGACGAGTCAATCGACTTGCTCAACGTCGCCTTCGAAAACCCCCGTGTAGCAGCGGCAGCGAGCAAGGAAGCGAA
Organism: Aspergillus sp. ATCC 12892; assembly: GCA_002894705.1. Lineage (NCBI taxonomy): Eukaryota > Fungi > Ascomycota > Eurotiomycetes > Eurotiales > Aspergillaceae > Aspergillus > Aspergillus sp. ATCC 12892. The sequence continues at coordinate 25,660 of NVQI01000298.1, read as the reverse complement.
AACAGGCTCAGTGTATGAAAACTGCCCCGACCGAATCACCGGTCGCTCAGCCTTCGCAGAGCTTCAAGCCGTTTGCCCCGGCCGTAACTGGCGCTTTGTCGCAATCGACATACCTTACGTGGAGACAGTTGCACATCGTGACACAGTGAAACGTCTAATGAGGCCGCACAATACAGAAATGGATCTGTCCATTGCATGTGCACTTTACTTCGCCTCACGGGGACAAGGATCTGCACTCGACAGTCACGAAGGCAATGCCGAGCCGCAACACTATACAACCCCTGCTAGAGTACTCTTATCAGGCCTGGGAGCCGATGAGCTATTCGCAGGATACGCGCGGCATGGGATGGCATACTCACGCAACGGGTTTGAGGGGCTCATCGATGAGATCGACTTGGATGTCAGTCGTCTCGGGAAGCGCAACCTAGGTCGCGACAACCGAGTGATAGCACACTGGGGCCGCGAAGCACGATTCCCATACCTCGACGAAGACTTCGTCTCGTGGGTCGTGCAAGCCCCCGTCTGGGAAAAGTGCGGCTTTGGCCTTCCAGAGCCAGAAAGCGATGATCCTACAAAGTCTACGACCGGCATCGACCCAGAGAAGCGCCCCCTTCGCCTAGTAGCCCTCAAACTAGGGATGTCGAACGTGGCGCGAGAAAAGAAACGAGCCATCCAATTCGGCTCGCGGACAGCAAAGATGGAAAAAGGTAGAGTAAAAGGCACCGACGCCCTCAGCTAAATAAAACTTTCAACTTCCAACACAACAATCCTTTCCTCTCCCCATAAACAACAACCTTCTTCCCTCCCACACTCCCCCAACCAACCACCCCAAAACACAAACACATCAGTGATGACAAAACCAAGGAATCAGATACTTCTGAGCCCACACCTCATCTAGCCTCAAACCCCCATTTCTACCATCCACCCAGCGTCAAGTGATATGCAATCTTCCTTGGTCTCTAGACCGTGCTCATCCAGCCCCCCCTGTTCCCAGACTCACTCAGGCCAATGTGTGTAGTAATCTGTTCTTTGCCCGGTAAAGAGACCGCCTGCTCATTGTTGTTCCGCCTTCTGCACTGGCTATCAGAGCGAAGGTACAGGGCATTGATGGGTTCGGAAGGTTCTAATCCGTGTTATATGGCGTTGAGATTGAGTTCTCGGGGGCAGGAGTGTGCTGGTGGGTTGGTCTTGTGGATTGAGGGGTTGTGTGTCGGTTTTGCTTGTTGTATGGCTCTAGATGGTATTGATGGTTCCGTTTGAGAGAGGTTTGGGACGGTGAAGTTTTTAAAGGCAAGTCTGAGCTGTGTTTCATAGAGGTTTTTGTTTGCTTTTCTTGTTATGGAGCATATGTTTGATGCCATGATTGTTCCATGTAGATTATCCATCCTCTTACATGGCCTACATTATGCATGTCGATCGTCTAAGCTAGAGTAGGCATTGGTTTAGATTACTTGCAGGTCGTTGCATGTTGCATGCGTACTCAAAACGAATGATCTACTTCAGGGAGAACTATTTGATGAGCAAGATTGATGGATTCGTAGACAATCTAATACACGTGAAATCACAAGCATCAAACCATCCAAGTAATCAAGCAAAACATCCAAAAAATTAGTAGCCACGAGTCAATCCTGCGAAGCAGGAGACATCAGAACCGGCCATTGCGAAATAATGAAACATCAGAGCCCATGAGTGAACTAGAACAATGATCAAAAGATAGATAGCCAATATCTGGCAAGAAGTAGAGATAATCAAGACAAAGCGGTCCGAAAGTGCTAGCACACGACCATATGGTAAAAATGACAATAGAAACTTTTATCCTGTCGGAAGTCACTTCACCAGTGACCAGTTCCAGGCACTAGTGAGTGTATCCGACATCTGGGTTGGCGAGAGGCTCCTAGCCCCCGCCCACCGCAGAAACCCATTCATAACAGAACTTGCAGAAACAGGATGGTAACAAAAAACCGACTTTTACATCACTTAGGCCTTGTTTTGGGCAAGAGCCTTCCAGTACTGCTCACGACGTTCAGCCTCTTCGAGCGACTTCTCCAACTCATCAATCCGGCGCTGCATCTCCTCCTGGCGCTCAAGCTTACGGGCGCGAGACTTCCGAGCCGCCTCGGTATTGCGAGCACGCTTCATGGCCACTGGGTCTTGAGAATCAAACTTGATCGGAGGCAGAGGCTTCCTTTGGCGCGCGTTCACACCAGCCACATGAGAGGGCTTGGTGACTGAGCGGGCGGAGGGAGATGTAGCACGGGACGATGTGGTACGGATCATAGGAGATGCTGGGGTGACATCAGCCTTAACCTTGGGCTGCGACAGAGCTGCAGCAATGTCAAGGGCAGTGGTGTCAAGACCCAAGGAGAAATCGTCCTGGGAGGGGAAGAGAGAACCCCACTCCTCAACGCCAGGGCCTAGTTCCATGTCTGTAGCGAACATGGGGGAAGTATCTTGGCTGAAGTACCCTGGGGACTCGAATGAGGGAGTGCTCAAATCAGTGAAAGAGGCCGACGGCGGAGCAGAGGCATCCATGAACAGATCCTTGGGCGAGATCGTGCCAGATGGCAGATCTGCCAGAGAGTCAGTACCTGCCATGACGCCGGCGGTCATCTGATGAGGGGAGAGCATGGTGGGCTCCGTGGTCGGAACCAAATCGTCCCCGAAGCGATCAGCTTGAAGATCGAAGAAATCGGGGAGATCTGACGGAATGTTAACATGTGCCCCTTTATGAGACTGAACGAAGCGCAGCCAAAGCTCACCTTGAGCAATGTTAGGAGTAGACATTATGCGACGGTGATTTATCGGGATTTGTTGCCGTTTCTGATAGGTGGAGTTGGCGGGACTGTTGAATAGGGGAACGGGCGGGCGATTGGGATATGCAGAATTCACAACTGCAGGTGAAGAATTCGAAGCAACGGACGCTGCGCGTAGACGCAAGAGGTGCTTTCTAGTGGAGGGACTAAACCGATGAGACGAAGACAGAGGGAACCCGGTAGACTGCGAGGCAAGTCTGGCCAAGCGGGGAACCTGTACTGGCGAGGCTGAGAGCTGCTGCTGCTGTTGCTGCTGCAAACTAAGAGTGTGTCGTCGAGAAAGGTGCCCAAGACGGACCAGAGATGGATGGTAGGCAGGATATCTAGGGGTTGTACTCGAGGGTGCTGGCGCACGAGAGTCCCTGGGATGCTGGGGATATAGCACAAAGTCCTCCTGTAGGGAGTTGGCACTGTTGTTGTCGTTGTATTTCAGATTCTGAGCCGTAGGCTGCTGGGGCGGGGGTGTAGGGAGCCATGTTTGCTGATGGTGATCCGTGTTGAACGACGTGAAGTCGAACGTAGAAATGTTGTTCAAAGAACTTGAGCTACCCGAGGTGGTGCTAAAGTTCAGAGGTCCTGGGACAGGAGACTCTGAGGGGTGTGGTGAAGATATATTGATAAAAGACGAAGTCCGTTGAGGATCTATGATGCCTGTCTCACGAGAGATAGACGAGCTCTTTCCTGGGGGAGGATTTAGAAAGAGGCCATTTTGGAACGCTTCTTGATATTCTAGTTCTTGTTCAGTATATGGTTGTATGATGACGGTTGTTGAAATAATATGTGGTGTAGATATAAAGAAGAGAAGATATGAAGAGGAAGAAAAAATGGAAAAAGAAGCCCAGGCAACGACGGGAAATCAGGCACTTCTTAAACGCAGTGTGTGCGCCCTTCATCCGACAACCAGCCAATCATTGCCGACCGCTTCCCCGCCTACTGCACTAACCACATTGGGCGTTAGACCAATGGACGCGGTCAGCAGGTGTGAGTCATAGAGCTATCCGAGGACCTGATTGGCCCCTTCGTCCGCTAAGTGGATACCCGGGTGTCCCCAGGCATCTCCGGTGCCTGGGGCCGAGTACGAGCAAGATACCTGCACCCACGCAGAGAATGCAAGGTAACCTGAAGTCACTTGCAGGTTACGCAGCGGGTACCGACCCTCGTACTCGGCTGGCTTCTCCACCGCTTCCCAAGTGATTTAGTGCTACAATAGTCTCAGCGGAAGTGTTGTTCAGAGGAGGATGCGGATGATGAAACTGGTTCGCGTCCAGTATTGCACCCGTCACATCCATTGTCCAATGAGGGTACCGGTCTAAAAGTCTAGGCATCAGCGCCCGCCCGCACTGCATCTTGCAGGCTTCACAGCCTCTCCAGGCTGTCTCGGGGTCTGCATTGGGACGCCGCCAGATGGAGCTAATTCCCGTTTGAATGGGGGCTGAGCCGCACTTATCGCTGTAAGAGACCTTAGGCTACAGGATCCTACATGATGGGTAAGTTTGCAATCATTCTCACGAGCGATCTGAAATCCTGAATGGTTAAGAAGAGGGGACTTGAGAGGATTAATAATGTGCGTGGAGATCAATTTCCTTTTTGCACTCCCCGCCATGCTCAGTTAGTTTGGTCGAAGGGCGTATTTCCAAACTCTATCAGCCCCAATTCTCTTCCGCTTGAGCCGTTTGTTTTCTCTCTCTTTTTTCTCTCTTTTTACTTTTTCCTTTCTCCATATTCCTCTTAAAGAAGGGAGCGTCATCCGTTCAGAATCCAGAAAAAACAATCACCCTCATTTGAGGCGGAATCGCTCCAAGCATATGACAAGATTATACGAAACCCAAGAAAACACTATCCGTATCTAAATTCAGCACTAGATAGAAACCGACCACATTTCACGAAAACGATCAAGAAAGTGGAGGTCCCGTTGTTTCGAGAACCCCATTTAGACTTAGAACCCGAAAAAAAAAAGTTGTCTATTGCGCACCAGCCCTAACTCGGAGTAATCCAACCTACTCCGAAAAGGTATGGCACAATCAAACCATCGGAGTAGATTGAATTATATTAGATTCATCCCACCAACGAATCTACTATCTGAATTTTAAATCAATCCGTCATTTATTGCAAACACCGAGACTCGTCATCTTATGACCTGACCAGGTGTCGAGTCTAGTCTCAGATAAGAATCTTCACTCGAATCGAGTATTCGCTCGTCGCGCCGAGAGGCGAAAAGTGTATTTCAATTCTGCATGTACGCCGGGCGTATCCGCCGAGTATCCTTGCGATAATTATCGTGTTTTCTTAGGACAATTGCGCACAAGTAGAAGGTAATCACCGTCATCGTGAAATGGCATCGAGAGCGAATACAGACGTTGTCATCTGATGTAATGGAACCTTGATTATTCTCGATCATGTGTCTACTCGGTGTCAAGGAGTTTGACGCAGGGCGAAATCAACTACTCCGGACAGAGTTTTTGATGTCTTAGGCGTCTTACTCTTCGTACACCCGCTCATTATTGAAATGGCTTGATATTTGAAATTACATGTGCATAGAATAGATACGAGTGCTTCTCTTCGCTTTATATATATTTACCATGTGAAGACAAACAAAATATCTCACATCAAAATGACAAGAGCGACCTTACTATAACAACTTGGAGGCACACTAGCAGGATCGGATACTGTGTTCTCAGCGCTCTACCGTTCGGCCAAAACCACCAATTGGTACCACCGCATACGAGCAAAACCAAAGCGAGGAATAAATTATGCATGTCTCATATATATATGTATATACATATATAAATAGTGACATCCGAATTCTTGGTACACTCATTGGTACTCTGACAAAAGTATGCTACGCAGAACCCAAATTTGACACCATATACGAGCTCCTGTCTCAAATCTAGAAGACCAGAAATAACAAGGGAAAAAATAGAAAATGAAACTAAATTCCTCAGACCCTCTAATGATCTCAGATATATCCTGAATATAATCTGAGACCCAACAAGAAGTCTACAGCGACAGACTGCACGCAACATAGCAACTCAAGAATATATTTAAACACGTCCATTGTATAGGGATATCGCAAGTCTTTCATCTGACAAACAACAACCACTCTGAATATTCAAACATGATTATATATAGAGTACTAGCCAGCCGATCGCGAATATGCAGTGATATTCAGCAGAAATGTATTCACAAATTAAGTCATATATATCATGCAAGTGGTTGACCCTGAACTGCAACAAAAATTATGTCCAGCTCCACCCGGCATCACCTCCGTGTGAAACGTGGCGTCGGAGGTACTATATGCATCTCCCTATGTGACACTCACCTTAAAGATCACCGTACGCTTAATTGGACTTATTAGAATCCCTACACTACTCCGATGAAAATCGCAGAACCGTAGTGAAACACTGCGTTGAAGTACTGGGGGACGGGTTACCCAGATTATGTTCGTAAGCAAGGTCACAAGTGCAACTAAATTAATATCGGACTCCTAAATTCCATCACTTGACTGAGACTAAATCGAATTATTGGAATGTGGATCATCTAGTTGCCCTATAGCCCTGGGCTCGGTTGATCCATTCCAGGACGTTGATCTACAGTGTCAAATTCGGATGCCAATTCGCTAGCCCAATGCTCAAGAGCAATTAAGGTACATCCCGAATCCTAGTCGGCATGCTTATGACAGGGCTACTATTACGATTAGGCAAAGCCACTGCTCCGGGTTCTGGATCCGTGGGATGGGGCTCGAATCGGAAGTGTTCCACTGTCACCCACACGGTGGAGGATGATGGACCTGGTTTACTAGATCGATGGCAAAGTACGAAGTTTCTGGACAAGTAGATCATTACAAGGACGATGCGGGTACAAAGACAAGTATGGATTCTATTAGCTATTACCTATGATGCTGTGCGCTAGTGCACACGGCGTATACACGCCATGGAACGTGCCCACGACAGTAGACGATTGGGGTCGATTTGCGCAGCGCGGGACCCGCCCTGGCAAAGACCATTCTTCCTCCCAATAGGGTATCAAAGTACGAAGCATCAAATGGTGAAGACAATCAGAACTAAACCAACCATGAAAACACAAACAGCAGTGGTATCAATCTAGTTTGGACGGCGCACAGCAGAACGCACGCAAGGCCAAATTAGGGGATCCTCGCGGGAACGGATATCATAAATGAATGAAATGCGACCCAGACGCGAAAAGAACATCGGAGTCGGAAATGACCGCCAAGGCAGCAGAGGGTATCATTGACACTCAATTTGGCAAGATCCTCGCTGCGAAGCAAGGTACCAAAGCAGTGACACTGGAATCAACACAAAATAATATCAATAAGCAATTACTAACGATTCTTTCTTTTTTGAAGTTATGCGCCCATGGGCACTCATCACTGGGAGGGAGAAACACTAAGCGTGTACTCCATATTGATCCCACCAGTTTTCATACTCAATGACGCGGCTTGAAGAACCACTTCATGCGGCGGCCTGAACGGTAGCAGAGGTGGAAGCGACGTTGACGGGCTTAGCCTCCTCAGTGGTGGCAGCAGGCTCGGCGGGCTTGGACTCTTCAGCGGACTCGGGAACAGTGGCCTCCTTGGGAGCACCCTCGGCCTTAGCCTCAGTCTCGGCGGCGGGCTCCTTGGGCTCAGACTTCACGGCCTTGCTGGGCTTGCGGAAAAGACCACCAAGCTTGTTGCCCTTGGGCTTGGACTCGCCCTCAGCTTCGTTGTCGGAGTCACCCTTCTTCTTACCGAAGTTACCGAAGAAAGAGGTGCGGCGCTTGTCCTTGGGAGTCTCAGCGGCCGGAGAAGCGGGGGCAGCATCCTTAGCAGCCTCAGCCTCAGCAGGGGCGGTCACAGTCTCGGGCTCAATGGGCTTCACGGAAGCCTCCTCGACAGGGTTGTCAAGCTGAGGAGCAGTGCTGGCAACAGCGGGGGTCTCAGCAGGAGC
>NVQI01000298.1:0-16209 GCA_002894705.1 Aspergillus sp. ATCC 12892 | reverse complement strand
GAAGGAGATTTTGGTTTTATTTTTTTATTGTTTTTTGGTTTCCACTTTTTATTTTGTTTTTTCTTTTACTTAAATTTACTTTTTTTTGGTCCAATGGCCCGTTCAGAATAAGGGGCGGCCCCCATCGGATTGATGCAGACGAGTATCAGGTGCTCCTCATCCCGACGACACTTCTGCAGGTGACGATGTCGTTCGGTAGGGATGATTAAGAGGTACCATCGATTCTCTCTGCCTGGTTGGACAGGTTCATTCTAGGCGCCTGGAGAGGGAATCATTCAGGACTTGAAACGTCGACAAGAAAAAGGGTCGGATTTGAAGCATGGACGTCAATGGAACGATTCTCTCGTATATATGATGGCAAATTTCCCTAATTTAGCCTAGGACCAGAAACTAAACCCAGTCAAATTAAAAATTCTTCATGGGAGAATAAGGATAGACATAGACTAGCAACCCCCTATCCAGTATCCTCGTTCCAGTGGTCCAAAAAGGAGATGAGAGACCCCCGGGACCTTAACGACACTATGACAGCTTAGTGACCAGTAGCTTGAACTGTAGTAGCTCCCCTACCGCTCATGCAGCTTAACGGGTAGCCCTAATCAACTACCGATCATTACGCTATTCTCTTCCCCCTGGAAGAAACGAAGAATTCTTTCCATTGAACAATAAGTACTCTATCTAACTATTGAAAAATAGATTCCAGAGAATAACATAGAAAGTTCTTCAAGACATCTAACATCAGATCAAACCACCAGCAAAATCCAATGTTTTAGATCATGTCATCCGCTCACCGCGTTGTGGGACCTCGAGCCACCCATTCGGGAGCTGTACCATGGATGGAGACTCGTGAGATCAACCTGAGTGGGTTATTGTGGTTGAACCGTGTTACCTTGAGTCATATGGTCTATGTATCCTCATGATAGAAGTACTTGAAGCAGCACCAGGGAAAAAAAAAAAGGAAAAAAGAAAAAGTTCATCCTTCGGCCGCTAACCTTAACAAATAATTTCTTCTTGCTTCCAATTACATGGCAATACAATGTACTGTCCCTTTGATTGTTAATAATATGACTGCAAAACATACCCTTTTTTCTTGCGCTCAGGTACCTATATCTTCCTGCGATGTAACATTCTATAAAAATATCAAACCCACTCACTCCTTATCCCTGACGAGACCCAGAGCCGAGTAAGGGAAAAAAAGTAGTAAAAAAAAAAAGACCAGACCACCGCAGGTCATAGTCCTGACGGATCCACCAACGATCTCGATTCTTACAGAAATTTTCCACAGACAAGCTAACCAAGTAACTTATTCCGCGTTCTGCGTTAGTCTACTTAATTTAGTCTAGTCCTTGTTTTATTATTCTAATTACTATGGCGCTTCCACACCCTCTATCCCATCTTCAAGCCTTTAACACTGGTCGAACCTGTGGCTTTTTCCCGACCTGCTTCCTTAGGAGAGGGATGTGCAAAGCGCTGTTCTTAATCGCAGGTATTATATACCTAAACAATAGCCCTCGACACAGCACTTACCAACCAACCATCAGTGCACAAACCCCAACCCTTAACCAGTGACCCTTCACCAGTGTTCGCATCCCTAGTGACTACTTCCCGGGAAAGGAGGAAAGTACAGAAGGATTGATCAATAGGCAAAGCACATTGGAAGTTGCAATGGCAGGGCCACGCGACTTGAGTATCTAATCCTAACCCGTGACCGGCACCCCCATCCAATGAACAAGAAAAGACACCCTCCTTCAACATGGCGTAAACCAGGGTTGTCCGGTGATTTACTTGCACGATAAGGCAGTGACACCAATCGAAGAAGAAATGGGTGATTTCATTCTCGACTGAACTAACGGAGTACTCCTGTCCAGCCAACCATCACATGTAGCGTAAGAGAGAAACAACAGATCCTCAAACTGAGAAAACAATAATAAAAAAAAAAGATAAAAAAGACGAACAACCCCCTATCACGTCATCCCTTCTTTCTTTTCCCTTTTCTGGGATTTAGTCTCGTCTAGTCTAATTTTTCTAGCGAGAAAGAAAGGCACAAATCATAAAATTAGGCATGGACGATGATTATTTGGCGATAAATTAAAATCGACACTTGGATTTTCCAGGACGTGGTTCGATAGCCATCTTCGTAGCGCCATGGTGGGTAAATGGTCGAGGTCCCACCCTAGCGCGGTACTACTATTGTCACGCAGGAATGTTTGTCGCAGCCCTATCAATGCAGTTTCGCGGTGGTGTCAAGCCATCCCTGCAGGAGAATTGCTGCTCACTTAGAAGGTAGGGTGGGAGGCACGTATGTATGTCGTACGTATGTAGGATGGGTTTGTCATTAATTTTTTTTTTCTTTAGCGACAAAAGGAGTACATATGGGGTAACTTCAATAATTAGTAGCGACAGAAGCTAAAAACAATTACCTTGATGGATCTGGTGAGGTGGCGAAAAGAAAAGACCAGATATCAAATAATTAATAAAAAGGGAACACAACCTCAAAACACCAGGTAGATAAAAGCCCTTTAACACACGCCCTCTAACCCCTTCCGCGTAGTACTACCAAGTGTTGGAGCTCCATAGGTCTTTTGGTCCCAAGGTAGTGTTGTGGTTAGTAATAGGAACTAAGTTAACTTAGTTCTTACTAGTCTCAGTAACCCGATCCACTCCCCCCTTTTCCATTATGGGCCGTTTCGAGCCCAACGGACGATACCAATCCAACCAATCAGACCACTGTCGATCTGATGATCGTTGCCTTGGCCCGTGTCTATCGTTGTCCAACGGACAAAGACGAGGGTGCTCATGTCTTCCTCATTTCCGCCTTCTAGTACTGGGAGGTTAGAAGGGCGATACTGGACCGGTATAGGTATTTCTGGTGGATTGCGGCGTTTCGGATTGTATCAAAATTTTCCATTGCTTGGCAATGAACCCTCATCAACATTTGGCTAGTTGCGTATATGTATCTGTGGTTTTCCTAAGATTACTCCGTACGGCAGTATGGGTGGGGGAAGAGTGTAACTCCGCACATAGGTATAGTACATACGGAGCATAGGTACTGTGGTATTCCGATATTGTCCGCAAATTGGCCCTCATTATATCATAAAGGGATCATTGACATAACGGCATCCCTCATTTTAAAGGAATCTGATATCAAGATTGCGCCATCTCCTATTTCCTCTTTCGGACGTCTATCTTAGAGCCCCGTACATAGTATATCTGGTAATCAAATCTACCCCGCAGCAACAATCTCCATATCAGCCACCTGAAATCTTGAAACAGATAGAGAATGGTCCTATCTCCCTCAGAACCACTAGCCTGTAGGCAGTAGATAGGTCAACAGAAGTCACGGGTTCCCGTTATTCCTTATCTTGTCACCTGTCATGTGGGAGCTGCGTCATCAGCTCCCGAGAAGCACGTGTCCGAGTATAGACAAGTATGTGCAATCATATTTCAACAAATCCACGTATCACATATGCCAAATGCTAAATATAACGCTCAAATGATGACCAACAATATGCGACAAATGCGAAAAAGTTTGTACACCTGACCTACCCAAGCATGCTTAGTTAGACAAACAGAAAGATGGCATCATTAAGCCGCCATAGTAAGAACATAACTAGATCGGGTTAGTGTTGCCTAATCTTAGGGCCAGAATAGGGCGAAAACCACTTACGAAGTAATGCTGTCCATTCTTTCAGTGGTCAGCTTCAGGCTAACCGTCAGTAGTTCCCGGGCAATTTCGGGCTCCCGCTCCCTTAGATCTCGCCATTTGGCTGTAGTCAAACGCCAGGCGACACAGTCCTGTTCCGCCTTGACCGTTGCCGTTCGTCGGGTTTCGCTGAAGAACGGCAATTCTCCGCACGGCCGTCCGGCTACGATCAGCTCGAAATACCGCCCCTGTGGCAATTCATATTCCGCACGAAGCATCCCGGATTCAAGCAAGTAGAAGCCATTGGGTACGTCGCCCTCCTGGAACAATACAGTACCAGCTGCGTAGGCGTCACGGACAAAGTATGTACAAGCCCGGAACCAGAAATCCTCGTTGCGCGAAGTTAACCCCTGAAATGTCTGGAGTAAGAGTGGTAGGGGCTGTCGCATAGAAGCCCAAGCTGTCGGAGGCACCACGGCTGTCTCATCCTCACGTAGTGTCGTAGTAGCTGCTTGCTGAAGATGTCGGTGACGAGGGGAGCTCACGATACTTTCGTGAAGATGCTGCTGGGCGTGTGACCCAGGCACCTCTAGGAACGTTGAGGACGTATCCTTCCTCTTCAGTAACGCTTCACGGTGGCTGTAGAAGACCTTTAAATAATCATTCTCGCAGAATTCAAGTGCAGAGTTGAAGTCTTCGAATATCTGTACGCTATTTTCCGACTCGAATAGCCCGACATTTTGAAGACTTCTGCCGACATCTCCTCCGGTGTTCAGCCCTGAGATGGTCATCAGCACGTTTCGCTTTCGCAGAATGCGATTGATACGTGTGAAGGCTTCTGCTGCAGAGAAGTCGATGCCGTACACACGAGAGAAGTCTAGAATAATAAATCGGATAGGACGTTTGTTAAAAGCTTCCTCTTCAATCAGCCCTCTCATTGTGTTCTCGACGTCGACAATTGTTCCGAAAAATAGATAGCCACCAAGCTTGATAATGAGCGTCTGCTGTCCTGCTTCTCGTAAGAATCGCTGTTGGATGGGAGGCCGCCGGACAGTTGAGCCAGCAATCTTGCCTGAAAATGTTGCCCTAATGGCAGATTTACGGGATGTCTGAACGACGAAACTCATACACGCTAGGATAATACCGACGAATATGCCAACAACAAAGTCCCAAGCGCCCATAGTGACGACGATGATGACGACCTGCCAAGTTAGTTCACAGTGCTGTGGTAACATCTAGATTGTACCTACTGTCATATATTCGTGCCTCTGTAACTTTCCCCACGTGTCAACTAGCGCTTCCTCCATCAACTCAATCCCCAGTAGGAAAATGAGTGCCCCCACGACCATGACAGGAATGAATCCGACTATTACTGGCCCCACAAGGAGGATCCCCAAGGTAGCGGCCGCAAGCATAATACCTGCGAGACGTGAATTTCCGCCACTGTCGATGAAAAGCAAACTATTCGTGTAAACAAGATAATTCTATGGAGGGTTAGCATGACGGCAACTGTTACAGAGGGGACATCATCATACCTGTATACTCCCAGAAAATCCTGATAGTGCATTGGTGACACCATGCGCCATAAGCTCACGGTCAACGTTCAGATTGTCTTCGCCGGTGGAGATACCTAATGCTGGGACGTTGATGGGAACATGAAGAACTCCGAAGAAAGTAAGCGCAAACATCGCCGGGATGGTATCAAGAAAGGCGGCCCAGTCGACGGCAGCGAAGTCTAACGCAGTCAGAAATATTGTATCGATCATCTGTAGTCAAACTCACCATAGAGTGTATAGAAGTGCCACCATGGGTTATTAGATGATGGTGCTTCAAATACCCAACCACTCTTGCGTAAGGTATCCATTGGTACCTTGGCACTCAACTTCACGATGTAAAACATGACTGCGACGGCAATAAAATAGCCACCAACCAGAAAGTTAGACCGCACGAAACGCTTCAGAACAAGGAGACCAATTGCAAGTAGTAATGGTATGAGCCAAAGGGGTACCGTGTCTGGACGCGAAAGCTTCTCCAAAGTAGGGATAGTAAATTCGAGAGATCCAGGTAGTCTCGCGGAAACCTCAACCCCCGTCATCAAGAGAAAAAAACCCACACCACCGATACACCCGATCAGAATGTGTCTGGGGAAGAAACCGATGAGGGAGCCTAGTTTGCAAGTTCCCATCAAGAAAAAGACCAAGCCTGTTAAGACCGAACTGGCTGAGAATGCTAGAATAGTAGTTGCGATGACAGACCTTGGGTTATCCTGGCCTACACGTGCCAGAATTGTGAAGGCCATCTGGTGGAAGAACGGAACAACTTCGATCATCTCGCTACCAACTCCGCCGCGGAATATTGACCCTCCACATGAGAAAACCAGCTGGGCGATGATGGTACTAACGTAGAACATGGAGATACCGTCTGACCCAAGATCAGAGAATATTGGCTCTCCCAGCGGGAACAAAATCATTCCATATGATAGAGCATCAAGAATGTTGAGCAAGAGACCGAGGAATACTGAAGGCAATAGACTAACAGGGTAGATGACACCTTGTTCCCAGACCGTCCGCCCATTCCATGATTTCGGATGTCGTAGCCCTTGGAAGCAAACCATACAACTCGAAAACATCTTATGAAATGCATTCTGTTTGCGTTCCCTGATGGTGTCTTGACTCTCAATATCTTCGGTGATCCCATAACTACGGAAGGGCTTTGTATGGGGTGGCTTAGGCAGTAGAGATGTCTGTTCGGTACTAGGAGCTTCATGCATGCCGGACGCCGTGCCTGAGATTCCTACGGAAGCACCGCCTTCACCAAGTCCACTCCGCTTTGGAGCACTACCCCGGCCATTGACACCGTCCAAGGAGTCGGAAGGGTTACGGATCATCTCAGTTAATGCTGATGAGCTAGCGATAGGGCCAGTGGGTGGCTCGGTGTCTAGAGGTTCTGTGACTACAGTGTCTGCCGGTGATGAAGAGAGGTCTGTATCTTGGATCGGATGAAAGATATCGAGGGACGGCGGCAGCGTATTTCGTTCGTCAGGCAGTGAGCTTCCATTCAAGGAGAGCGCGTAAGAAGCTAGTTCTGCAGTTTGTTCTCGAAGTCCTTGAGACGAATAGCGAGCGGGATCTTTAACAGTCAGTCAGTCAGTCAAACATTCTCCAACGTAGCCATCGCGTTTCCAGGGAAGGTTCCTGTTTCACACCTGCAGTACTGTTGAAGGATCGGTGGTAGAAGGAACGACTTGGCGTCCTGTGGCTTGTCCCGCCAGATACAAGGGGCTCGAATCCCAAAGGTGTTCTCGGAGGGCTACCATTGTTGGCCTGCTCTACAGGAGGCTCAATCGCATCTGGAGCCTCATCATCAACAAAGGGAGACCGGCGGAAAGGTAGCCCGGACACGCGAGAGTCGCTGCGGCCTCGTGGACGGAAGACACCCATCGTGGTCGTCAGAATCGCGTAAGTGCCGGCTGGAAGGACCTGGTTCTTTTACAGGGATCAGGAAGTCCCTGGAGTCTTTGACTCTTCCTTCTCTTGGTTGCTCGGGGAGGACCAAAAGACTGGGTGCGGAGAAAAAGGTGATCCTGAATGACGCAAGTGTCAATCAGACCACGGGAGAAATTGACATTATTTGGACTACCGAAGACGCAAAAAAGTATGTACGAGAGGAGGATAAGGCATTTGAGGAGCCATCCAGCAGTAGTATGTCGTGCTAGGTCAGTTCAGAGGAGGAGTATGGGAGGGAGGGGGAAATGATTGGATTCCCTGTTATCGGCCAGAGAGCTTTGACTAAGAAAAGTCTTATCACGAGAGGAACTTATCGTCGGGTCCACTCCTTGCGGTTTAGCGTCGTACTAGATTGATCCGGAATAGGACAATGGGGAATCCTTCCAAATTGATATAACATTAGGTAATGGCTGTCATAAATTAATATTCGACTATGGAGATTTCATCTTTCATATCAATTTGGATTCTGGACCCAAGCCTAAGCTTCAGGCATGCAGGCATCGTGTGGGACTTGGTTGACATGTGATAGGTTGTCGCAAGGGGTCCGTGCTTGTCGTGCGTCTTTAGACCCGACTATCAGTTAAACGACTCCTGCATCTGCCGATTTACCTTCTCTAACGCTCAACCGTTGAGTAACCAAAATCCTACCAATTACATGATGGATATGACTCGCTTGCCACTGGTCAGATTTTAGCTGCACCGCATTACGTTGTCATGCATCGTCTGGTTGAGAATTGAGCCAAAGCTAGCAAGCGAGCTACGGCCTCCATAGCCTATCCACTCCTTTACCTAAACCTTTGGGTCCCAATGACTTCAAGATACCCTATCCTGACACATCTACATCTATTGAGCAACTCGGCGAGCTCACTTGGCTGGGAAGGTAAACGCTATGTTTATTTCTTTGACACGCCCCTTGCGTTCCAAATCAAATTCTCGCATAAACCGCGAACCAATCGCAAATAATGTGCTTACATACATTTCCTTGGCCATAGTGACAAATCCGGGCAGGCTGTCGTAATTAAATCCGCCCGCCATCTCTGGGGATGTCCATCGGAAATTCCAGCCTAAGACCCAGCATTTGCGTTCCTTGATTTATGAGATAGTCGACCTTATTGTGTTGAAGCATCTTGAGAGCGATCTAGTCACCGCTTCCCAAAAAAAAAAGGAAAAAAAAATTTACAAAGAGAGATCATAGATGTGTTAAAGCGAATTCTTGAAGCATTGAAAGTGCTATATGAAGATGGCTATGTGCACACAAGTGAGGGCTATGCTCCGAGTAAGCTGCTGACTGCAGGTGCTAGTTCTGACTGGAAATTTCTCCACAGATATTAAACTAGATAAGGTTTTAATGAACTGTGCGCCATTATCCCAGAGTGAAAACGGGTAACCGCTTTACAGTCCAGCTTCTGCAGGGACTGCGACGGAATTGGTACGCCCAATCGGAGGAGCCCAGAGGCATAATTAGGATTGCAATGCGGACCACTGACTGATATTCGGTCATTTTTTGGGCATTGGTGGTTGCCTCATATTTCAGCTCATTTTGGTTCCTCTAACGACCAATTTATCATTCAGGTTATTTCCTTGATCTGGAGTGACAGCTTCTTCATTTCCAAGCCCTTGGGCTTCCCCGTGGCCACGACGAATACGAACTTGAGATCCTCTTCAAATACCACATCTATTTGGGATCATACCCGCTTTCATATGCTGACCTCGCTGATAAAGAGGCCTTAGGCATACTGTCACTTATCATGAATGATGTGCCCCTTGGAAGAAATCGAAACCTTTTTCACTAGCCAGCCAGCAAGAGATATCAACTGAAGAAGAGGAGCTTATCTACAATAGATGAAACTCAATCAAAGGGATAGGCCGACTGCAAAGGAGAATCTTGGAGACGGATGGTTCAACAGAATATGGGCGGATTGAGGAATCGGCAAGCTAACACCTTCCGGCTGAGATTACAAGTATCCAGACATCGTAAGAAACCAGTTTACATACCCATAGTAGAGTACGAATATACGCCTGGTGCTGGATCGATTGTTAGGCGACATATTCATAAACTGCCTCCTTTTATTGGAAACATGGACCGAAGCCGACCCTGGCTATCGTCCTTCGGCCACTGATAGATTTACCAACATGATAGGTAACCATGGCACAACTCAGGACAACCATCCCTCGATGTTTGAATTCAAAGACAGACTCAAAGACATGTTTGCACAACCTAAAACAATCTTGAGCGAACGATGACTGGCCAGCCCAGTGTCTTATGAGCAAGGGTCATGCAAGAGCCTTAATCTGGCAATGCAACAGAGTGGAGGGGATGGGTGCCTACTGGTACGTTCTGGGTCATGATGCTGCAGGTGGCGCATAATATCGCCCCGATATTATTGAAATTTCGTCATAGGCTAAAGCGCTTGCCCTAATGTTAGCTAATGACCACATAGTCAGTGTAGATGTGCAGTGGCTATCGTATGAGTGTCCACCTTGGCCTCTTCATGAAAGAGGCCTGTTGAACAGCATTTGAGGACATCTACTTAGGGCAAAGTGGGTCTCGGGGGTCGGCCGTTGAAGAGCAACTGGATAAGCTCACCATCGAAAACGAAAGCGAAAGCAAATGTATACTCCTCAGCACTACAGACGCGGGGCCTCATAAGTCTCGCCCTTGTAGGAAGGATTTATCATCTACACGTTCGAGCCCCGACGGGAGGCCGTATGAGTAATGAGACAGTCTCACGGCCGATCCGAAGAGCCGAAGGCCGAACAAGATGACATTCTTATACGTCACGACGCACTACCATTTATTTAGTTATATCACACTATCAAATACCAAATCACACATCTAGTCCTCAATAAGATAGGATCTGGTACAAGATGGCCACCTCAATCCTTCTAAAGAACGGCACACTTCTCCTCCACGATGCGAATGACGTCGTTCATGCGTCGAAAGATGACCTTCTGATCGAGAACTCGCAAATCACTAAAATCGCCCAAAATATTGAGCCGCCATCCTTCGACACAACTATCATAGATTGTACAGACAAAATTGTCTCGCCAGGGTTCATCGACACACACCATCATGTATGGCAAACCTGTCTGAAAGCCACACACCCAAACCACACCCTCTTCGATTACTTCCCCACCGGCAATTTCGTCAGTTCTTTCGTATCTGCCGACGAGACGTTCTGGGGTCAGTTAGCCGGTGCGCTGGAGTGTATCGACAGTGGAACGACGACTGTAGTGGACCATGCTCATATCAACATTACACCGGATCATTGTAGGTTTCATCCACTAATCGCATAACATGATCGTCCACGTATTGTATATATCTGACATATCGCAGCCAAAGAAGCTATCCGAGCAACCATATCCTCCGGAATCAGGTCAATCTTCGGGTACTGTCCAACTGCCAGGGTAACCCAATGGAGTCCCAAGTTCCAAATGGCCCCAGATCCACTCGCCCCATGGGTCATGGAAACATTTGACCAACTCGCAGCTATGAACCCACTCGGCCCATCTGGACGAGTCCGGCTGGGATTCGCCTTCGATATGCTCTATCTCCCCGGGGAAATCCTGAAGGAGATATACGGACGAGTCCGTCGCGCCGGAGCGCAGCTCATCACTTCCCATTCGGTTTACGGCGTCGCGTTCGGGGGTATGTACTTTGACTAACTCCACTCCTCTATGTCTTTCATGACGCTTTCCCTGGCCTCGAACGATTATACTAAATGCATATACAGGTCCGGATGCCCCATCAGCGGCTAATCGCCTCGATTCTCATGGCCTCCTAGGCCCCGACATCCTACTATCACACAACACTAACCCTAAACCGGAACACACCCAACTAATCCGCGGCAAAGGCGTGAAGATCTCTAGCACGCCCATCACTGAACTCCAAATGGGCCACGGCAACCCGGTCTGCCTCTATCCCGAGTACCAGCAAATTTCATCTCTGGGAATTGACTGCCACAGTGTTTGTACATCGTATATCCCGACTCAGATGTCGACCGTGCTGCAGTGGGCACGAGCAAGACGACACGAGGAGTTCGAAGCGCACAGCAAATGGGCGAAGAATGTAGGGAGCAGCGTAAGGGACGTCTTCAATCTAGGAACGATCCACGGCGCTCGATGCATCAACATGGAGAACGAGATTGGGAGCTTGGCGGTGGGCAAGAAGGCGGATATTGTTATTTATGATGCTACTTCGCCCGGTCTGCTGGTTGCTGCGGATCGGGATCCAATTGCGGCCATTGTGCTTCATAGTTCGATTAGGGACATTGATACTGTTATTGTTGATGGGGTGATTCGGAAGGAGGGTGGGAAGCTCAAGGATGTGCTGGTTGCTCCTGATATTGAGACTAAAGAGGAGACTGGTGGTCAGAGGGTACAGTGGGGAGAGGTGGCCCGGCGTATTAGGGAGTTGGGCGTGCTTATGGATGAAAGGAAGAGGGCAGCGGTTGATGATGAGATTGCCAGGGCTGCCATTTTGGAGGCGTTCCATCTCAATGCCTCTGCATGGGCTGACACTATCTAACACGGCTCTATATAATAAGGGTAGCAGTAGCCCGTGTTTCTTTGACACTATAAATCTCACAGAACGGCCTGAACTCCTCTAATTTTACTCTCCATGGGTATCATGAACGTGAAAAACATCCGCAAATCAATCATTCCAAGCAAAAACAAACATACCATCAATTCAACCGCTCCAAGAAACCCTGCGCAATCAATCGTTCCACATCCCCCTGCCGCACATACAACTGACTATTCTTCGTCAAATTAATCACCCTATAAAGAAGTCAGCACCAAACCCCCACACCCCACTAGCTCCCCATTCCTCCCAAAGTAACAAGAAACGAAGGGTTAAAGAAAAAAACAAGAAACATACCCATACTCCGTCTGAATCTCCCCCGCATCCTTAAGAACCCTAACATCAATAAACAAATCCTTAGGCGGCTCCAACGCCCCCGTAAGATCCACATCAGTCCACTGCCCCTTATACGCCGCCAACAAATCACTATACTGCCGAAAATACTCTTCCTCCTCGGGACTCAACGAGCTATGATTCCCGCTCTGCGAGCTCGCAACAGTCTGGGCACCGTCCTCCGCGGCCGGGGGTACCTGCTGCTCGAGCACGTCGATGCCTGTCCAGCAGAGCTCTTCGAGCTTCTCGGTGCGCACGCGGTGGTACGCGAGGAGACAGCGCTTGTTGCGGCGCATGCAGAGGTGGTCGACTAGGAGGGCGCAGGCGATTGCGGGCTGTTGGGAGGGGTCGAAGGAGCCGGAGAAGGGGGTTAGGAGGTGGTTGACATCGCGGTCGAGATCACGGACTTCGCGGGCGACGGAGCGGACCAATTCAGTTTGGTAGGGGGGCAGGTGGGCGAGGGATTGGGTGCGTTTGGCGTGTTGGACCTGGGTTGGTTTTTGTTAGTGGTGGGGAAGGTTGTTTGGTGGAGGGAGGGTAGTTTGGGGGTCGGGGTTTGACGGACTAGTTTGTTGCCGAGTTCACCGTACATGGTGGAGATTGCGATGGGTGGTTTGGGGTTATTTGGGAGGTGTCGTTATGGGTATAGTTTGCGTGTAGTAGATTGTTGCTGGGTTTGGTGTGGCTGCTGTATGTTGGGTCGGATGTGTGTTGTATGATTCTGGATGTTGCGCGTTGAGTTAGTCGTACGCGGTTCGTGTGTCAATCCCTCTGGATTTCTCCGATGAAGCTTTTTTAATCGCCTTGAGTATAAAAAATCGTCAATGTTGAGTAAAACGTAACAGCCCTCCTGCGGCGTTATCTCCAGAAAACGCGGTTCACGTGATGCACCTTTCGCGTCTGCCAAGACTTCTATAATTATCGGAGTACATCAGTGCAATGCTAGCTCGCTGTCGTAAGATACTTTGGATGGGGAAATACTAAGAGTGTGGGTGTAGTATAGATGTAGCATGGACTATTTGTAATTAGAAAATCGACGTAGGACTGGAGCTTAGCAACCGAACGTGGGAGATTACTACGTAACTACTAGTACTGTATCTTTAAGCTATTCCATCTTTACTGCAGGGAATATATTCCTTGTATACGAAATGGTCATTACTGCTGATTATACTATGCCGACTCCACGTGAGGCAATGCTTCGAGTGCATTTTGACACTAATCATCAGAGAACACCTGCCAAAAGGCTCGATCTTACCAAGATAAGCACGATTGCTTTTAGGGAGTAATCATAGAAACATGATATAGTATTTACTAGATAGTGAATTGGTATCTCTGAATCACAAAAGTCGGCGCAACTCTATGCCAGTGAACGATTGACAAAGGACTATCATACATAACCAGAACCAACAGTTTGCCACCCTTGGGAATCAATATCGGCGAGATTAAGAAAAAAAATACATTAGAAACAAAGAAACTGCCTCCAGAAGGGATATCACTAAGTCATTTAGATCTGCACGCCTTGGAACTCCAGCATCAAGATGTTCAATTTAAACAGGGAGCCAATCTGAGAACAAAGACGACGCACATTTCCATTAAGAAGTTCGTCGAGCTCGTCGTTTTCATCACATTCATCATCGGACTCGAAATAGATCTTCGTTATCCCTAAAATGCAGACGGTTGAGGGTTAATCCAATGTTCAAACTCTGTACCGGAGGTGTCCATGGTCCCATCATGGCCTGACTCCCATGCCTCGCGACCATCCACCATCGGTTGCATACCCGGCGTGAAAGCCGCGCCAGCTACATAGGGTACCGTAGTCGGCGGTAGCGACGAGGCAGCAGCGTAGTTGTTGCTTGCATGCGAGTCTTGCCAGATGGGATGATAGTGTGTATTGCCGTAGGGTTGACCCCCTCCCCCATTGTTCGGGTTGCCTTGGAAGCCGAGCAGCTGTGGATCTAGCTGACCATCGGCACCGGCTCCCGGTGCAGGAACAGAGGCCTGAGGCTGAAGAAGTTCATGATGTGTAGCACCTGGTAGGCCAGCCAAAGCCGTTGAAGAAGAATATTGGAGATCTTGCATGCCAACTCTGTTGAAGCGGACATCTTCCACATGGGAGCCCAGGAGGCTCTGATGGATTGATTGTTGGAGGTACTGGGTTGGTTCTGGAGGTGAGGGAGGTAGCATGCCTGGGGCTGGCCTACCAGGGTTGGTTGTTTGCCAGGAAGAGCTGAGGTAACCAGCGGGCATGCCATGCTCCATAAAACCTATAGGGGTTGAGTCACGACTGCCCCATCCGCTTTCCATTTCTGACGTGCTCATGGTACGGGGCGTCTGCCCCAGGCCAGGACTAGAATCAGGTGTATGGTCCAGGCGACTGTTGCGACGGTCATCACCTCTTCGATGGTCCTTCTTTGGAGAGAACCTATATCCGGGGTGCGCCTTGACATGGTTCTTCTTTTCGATGTTCGCTAGGACTTCAAACTTATTGCGAATCTCTGGTGGCTCCATCTTCCAGCTGTGGCCCACAGCCACGGACACTACTTGATGGTTGTTCTGTCCCAGCCACTTCTTGGTTCTCTCGGTATATGCTGACCGGTAGAGCATAAAGGAATTCATAGGTCTGGCAACTTTTCCATTCTTTTTGGTGACTTCCTGGCGACGGACCTCGATGGGTCGATGTACCCAACTTTCCATATCCCTGATGGGAACATGGGTCAGGTGCTTGGTCAACTCGCTCAACGGACCGGGTAACGAAGGGCTATCTCTAGCATGCAGGGTTTTGGGCTTACGGCCACCGCTACCTCTGCCGCTCTTTGCCTTTCGATTGGGAGATCTTTGAGGCCATGCAGATGAAGTCCGCTCTGAGACGATGCACTCATCCGAGGTAGATGGCGGTGTGTTGACTTGAATGCTATGGGCCGCCATCTGGGAAGGGATTAGCCTGAAAACAGACGGATACAGAGGGCCACTAGGAGATTCCAGTAAAATGAAGTGCTTACCGGCTGTTGTAAATAACCGTTGTTGGCAAGATACCGGGGGGGATTTGATGATTCGAAAGCCTGACAGAGGTCAGCGTAGTGCAACACGTGGTGGCTCCAGTTCTGAATGCTTACCACAGCCTGCTGTGTATGGTCCACGGTCATTCCGGCTCCCAGTATGTCGTCGTGTGCGTACAATGGGTGAATGATTCCGCAGCTTTCCCGGTGAGGTTCAGGAGTGGGATGACCGTCTGAGTGAGGCGGAGATGGCAGTTGGCCGCGAGCCATGCTCACTGTAGCTACACCTATATTGTGTTTGATGGTGGAGAGTAAGGTGGCACCCTTAGAAGTAAGACAGGAAAACAATGTAGCCACTTTGCAAGGAGATTGTTGCGACAGAACCAGATATCTCTTTCTGGTCTGTCCGATGTTGTACCGCTCAAAATCCGGAAGCAGTGCTCCAGATCAGTAGCGGGGTAGATGAAACTTGCTGAAGGAGAAGGGACAGATTCCTTCAGAAGAATGTATAGCAAGTGAAAGGTAGAGATATTCAGTGAATATGTAGAGGAACTTGTAGCCCACTTGGGTGGAGTCTCTCGTGTTTGGCAGTCGTTCAATGGACAGGAATGGAGATCCCAATGAGTATGAAAGCAAGGGACAAGACAGTGAGACCAGCAGCCCTTTTAACGATTAATCAGTGGGGTAGCCGCGGAAAGGGAAAAGGGGAACAATCCGAGACAAAAGAAGAATAGAATTGAGGAAGACAGTGATTGAGAGAGGGTTCGTGGGTGATATGTGAAGGGAGGAGAATGAAGCCACCAGGGCAAGAGTGGATTGAATGATTGCTTTATCGCATAGAGATCTGCAGAGGAAAAGCACACGATATAAGTAAAGGATAGGACGGGGCAAAAGCGGCAAGTTAAGGGAAAGATATCAGTGGGACGCATGATGTTGCAGACAGCCGTTCTGGATGGTGGTTGATGCTAACCATAGGCCATGAATAGCGGCTGAAACCCTGGCTCAAGCTAAATTAGGAGAATAAAAACAATTAAAAAAAATAATAGACCAAAAAATAAATTATTATTATTAAAATAAAATACATAAAAAAAGACGCAGAATAGTAACGTACACTGTGGGCGGCGGCAGTGTTAGTTTAATTTTTTTTTTTTT
>NVQI01000293.1:0-13798 GCA_002894705.1 Aspergillus sp. ATCC 12892 | reverse complement strand
GGTTATTATCAGCCGCAGCTCCATATCCCTGGCTGCTCATCGTATTCTAGATTCTCTTTCCCATACGTGTGGGAGCGAGAGATCTAGCCGAAGGGTACCTGGACCAATGGAGCGGGAAACGCTACCGCAGGGTATTCAGCGCATTGGTCCTCTGTATCTCCTGCTCGACTACCAGTATCCGCGCCATCTTCGCCAGCACGAGCGATGTGGCTCGTGTATCCGTACAGCTCATGAAATATCTGGTTGGAGGCGCCCGCCTCCAATGCGGACAAAAACAGACCGCGCTACTTCCGACAAGATGCCTTCTCGGGGAATAATTAAGAAGAGCGATCAAGTATTCCAGGCACGTCTGTTCCGGTAGGCAAAGCAGACCCGACGCTGCCACACCTGCTGATAGGACTGGTAGGCCAATGGCTTGAAATAAATCTGGACTGGACAGTCGCCGATTCCTACTCTAAATAAATATATCAATATTCTACATTCCGAAAACTTTTACTTTATACTGTCTGAATACTCAGGGGATGGATAATCCAGCTTCATTTTCAAAGACCACAATATTATTGATATGGTGGTAATACTAGAGTATTCAGACATTTTATACGCATACAGTATAGAGACGTCATTGTGCCTACAGACAGTATTGGTAAGTTCTACTAAGGAAGTGTATACCGCACACAATATGTAAGAGGGGAGCCAAGGCCTTTCTGTCCGAAACAGGCGCTGCATAATCGAGAACGCGCTATTTACGGTGGGAGAGGTTAAGACTATGAGTAATGGGAGTAGTGAAGCATTCTGTGCCTCCCCCAAGAATTTCAATCTAGACACATACGTTAGACACAAGACCCCCTTCAAGAACTAATAATGCAAATGCACCACCCATAACCGGCCGCGCAATAAAGGTGACTCCCGGGTAACTACGATTGTTAGCAGAGACTTACAGGATGGATCTACAGATACTTACTCTCCTGTACTAGTATCATAAAGATCAGTAAAGGCATGGTTTGTTGGTGTCTCATTGATCCATGCTACAAGTGCCTTATGGAACATGTCTCGGGTTTCGACTGACGCGACAGCTGCCGCAAAGAGCTCCCAGTCCGCTAGATAAAGGTTCAGCAGCCAATATCAACATAGAAAGGATATTTAGCTTACCCTTGGTGTACGAATGGCGTGTATCAAGCGGAACACCAAATTTCGTATTCGCTGTCGGATATAATGTGCTCTGCATGTCGAAGACCGATTGTGGAACCAGATTCAGGCCTAATTCACGGTCTGTGAACAAATTGTACAGAAGGCCTGGGACATAGTCAGTCTTGTAAGCACATGCATGCCTTGCGCAGCAAACCAACCATGAGTCTCGTTAGCTCCGTACGACAGCATCGTGTGTGGGGGATTAGCATTGTGAGCTATGCTTAATGTCTGCCATTTTGCGATGTAGTCGTCAGCGATCCTTGAGTAGTTCAAGGCGTCATTTGGATGCGCAGTCCGGTCGCTGATTACTGCCATTGCCTGGATACCAATGATCCCCTTCAATGCCAGGTTGGTCTGATTCCTGCACCACGATTAGCTTCAGTCCTGGCTATAGATTTAAGCGTCACCTACGCCATCGGACCGGCAAAATCATCGGTAGATATCTGGCTCGCTGGGTAAAGAGCATCTTGTACCAAGTACGTTGTCCATTTCTTGAGGATAGGATAGTGCTGCAAGAGATAGTCATTGTCTTCGGCCTTTATAGCGTACGCAAGAGCCATGATAATCATGTTTCCACACTCTTCCAGTGGCATGATCTCATCCTTTCCATCAGGGTGCCCCGTGGCGTTCGGATAGTGGGTCCCGATATCGTGCATGGCGAACGTGTTAGGATACTTTCCATTCTCTTGAATCTCAAAGATCGGTTTCAAAAGCAGTTTGAGGAGTTCGGGGTTTGTATACAGAAAAACCGGATGAGCCGGGAAGAGGACATCCACAGTATTCATGTTGCCGTTGGACGAGATTTCCTTCATGAAGATATAGGGATCCTCTGGGGGTCCGGTTAGTTGGACTGCAGCAAAGACCTGACGAACCGTAAGCGAGGTGATGGTTAGATAGTCCTGGCCAGCTGCCTCAATAGAATCCTTGGCTATTTGACTGTCTAGACTCTTTGATAGCGTGGTTACTGCGCTGTAATCATGGTGGAAAAAGTCGAGCTGCATCCCACATTAGACCTGCCTGAATACCCTGGAGATCTGAGCATGGCTACATACCGCATCCGTCGCGCTACTGAAGTAACCTTTCCAGAGCGAAGGCATCAAGCCTAATCCCTCCGTTTTGCCACTGTAGTATATTGCACTATCTTGGGCCAGGCCAATGGAAAACAATGTGCTGGCACTTGCTTTCACTAACCCAAGGTCACGGGAAAACGCAAATACCGGCCAGTTGGTCGAAATGGAACGATAGGCGGTGTCGTTCGAGTTCGCTAACCTTCCAGTTTCTGCAAACGCCCCTCGCACATCAATATCTGGTCCAGACTGGTAGGTCATCCCATCCACATCCTCTGTTGCCCAGTACCATTCACCCCATTCTGCCTGATCATTGATTTCCGAAAGAAGATGCTGTGTTTGGCGGTACACTTTGTGGTAAGCGACGCCATTATCTGTAACACCATAGTCCCACTGCGCAATAACACTTCGATCTCCTGACACCCACTCTAAGCCCTATTAGATACCGCGATGGCAACGCAAGGGAGATGTATTTCTCCTCTTACCAGCTGAGATATCTGAGTACACCTGAATATCATGAGGGTTGCCGTCGATGGATTCAACTTCTACATTCAGGTAGGAAAATACAAGCGATTGTCTCCGGAGATCATTCGGTGTGACTGGGGAAAGAAATGTGACTTTTATTTCTACCATGTCATCAACCCGCATGGTAAACACGCTCGAAGTTGAGGTGTACTCATATGAAGTCTGGTTCACTGTGGGAGTGTCAGGAACACCACCCATCCATGTGTAGGTGGAGCCATCCACACGGAGCTGACCAGCCCAGCCATTTACTTGGCCACTGTCAGAAGTACTGATTAGTTAAAACGCTATCTAACTTTGGGGCTTCTATAGACGCCCTAGACAGTACTCACGGCCAGAAGGTGGGCCATTGTCCAGCCAAGTGCCCGCTATTTCTATCCTTTTTACCTGCAGGCAGCCATGTGCTTAGATATGGCGATTTTACGGCCAATGGCAACGCGGGAGGCCTCGAGGGGAAGAATGTTGAAGCCGCTGCCACATAAGACACCAAGTTGCCTAACGACAAACTGATCGAGAGGAAGTGCATTGCGATGTGAGAGACGGGTTATATATATACAACTAAAAAAGCCTTGCAAAGCTCTCAAATAAAAATATGGATATATAAGTGTGGCAAAGCAAGTCCGAATGCCGGCCGGATATTTGTTGAGTGGAATAGTAAGCAAGCATATATACTTGTTCCAACAGTAGTTCCACAAGCCTTACGATCGTCAAGTTGTTGTAAAACAGTAGCTATCGAGGTCTACATTATAATAGGGAAAATAGAGCTAGCCATTTATAGCAGAATTGGCGACGATTCCGTTGCTGTACAGAAGAGCTTGGTGCTTCCCGTCTAGTGTTTTGAAAGCAACTGAGAGGAGTAAAAGTCAGTGCGGAAACCAATTTTGAGAACACGATTGCGCCCGGATACCTCAGGAAAAACATGGAAATCCCATGAAAATTTAGGCAAACTAACAAAACTTTAGTTGTTAGTCCTGCCTCCCTAGAAAGCGCTCGAACATCTGGCTCCTCAGTCACCATTTATTTAGAACTCGATCTATCGACTAGGGAGCTTTATAATCTCATTTTATTACATTGCCCATTTTACAGGCAGATGATATTACTGTACGATCATATATCTGTGCACAATCTGACACATCCCCTGGTACTGTACAACATTCTTGAATATGTGCTGCAAGCAAATCGTCCCCAACCTTTGCTAAGATCCTAATCGGGCAGAAAGAGGGCTTGTTATTGAAGCGGATATGGACCAAATTTAGGATTATGGACCATTCGTTAGTAGATGATAGTTCCTTATTGTTTAGTCGTACGGCTGCTTAAGGAAATCCAATTTACTGTTGTGAGGTGACTCACTAGTGTACCGACTACATTAACTGGATAGCGTGTAGTAAGATAAGACATAAGCTCATGGTGAATAGGCCCATAATATCAGCTTTCACATTTTCCCATCTCGTTTCTCTTACCTTTTCTGGCTTGAGAGGTTAATTGTTTCCAAATGGTATGGCAATATGCTCTGTTCGCCCGTTGATATCTGCACATACGTCAGTATAGCACAGTTGTTCTCCTAGATTCTAAAAATATAATTATTTCGAGCAAAATCTTCTCTAATACGCCGGAAATACCCTGTGATATCCTTCTGTATTGGTGTTTCTACAACGACTCGAAGGTCAATCATTTTGCTGGTATTGTGCTCGAGGGCCTGGTACAATAAGATATCCAAGGATTCACTTAGTTTGATTTCGGAATTCTAGAGTGTCTCGTACACACTTAACCGGGACAATGCATCGTACGGTAAGTTGTGGAATTTGACGGAACACAAAACCCATGCTTTATCCGGGAAAAAAGTCCCACTTAGTGAACTGGAGCAACGATGAATACTCCCAACGGTTAATGTATATACTGAATGCACAAATACGTACTTAGGCGTTTAACTGTCTTTAGATCTGTATTGGGCAGACCGAGCAGGTCTATACCGAGTTGGTAATCGGTGGGCCTGCGCGGTCAACATAGGGGAGCACTATACATAGTATACTTTGTTGGTTCGGTCTTAATTTATTTATTATTATAATTATTTTATTTTATTTTATTTTTTACACTTTTTTGTCCAACAAGTGGATTATTGTCAGCACGTGCTGAGGAGGACCGATCAATGGATTCTGTCTTTCTTTTGCTCGATGCGTGACACATTTTGCGCCCTGAGGATTGACATGTTCTCAAATTGGTCAATTAGAAATACGTAGAAGGGGGAATATGAGCTAGGTATTTAATATTTTTGATTGCCGGGGGTCTTTCAACAGGATATCCATCGTTGTCATCTAATTTGAGTGTGCTGCAAGTATACATCAAACTATCTCCACAGCTCGCCATTACTATTACCCAACGACAACCATCACCCCATCCCTACATTCAATTTAGAACCTTTCTCTCCCAGCTGGCGTCTCCCTTCGTTTCTTTTTATATCCTTCTTTTATCCACACTGCCACCCAATTCATTTTGCTCAGTAACCATCTCTCTTTACTACCAGACCAGGTGCTGCGCATAACGCGCTCTCCACAATATCCTTGAGCATTTCTCTCTGTATTATCCCTTATATTTGTGAAATAAGCCGAAATGACCTCATTTGTCACTCGTAGCTCCAGCACGTTGGAGTCCTTGACGCAGTCGCATCCGAAGGTCGACATCGAGCTCGCCGGGCAGACCGAAGTGCTTGTCAGTTCATATACCACCAAGGATCGCATTGAGGGAACGGCAGTGATCACGGTAGACCGTGATACTCGTTTTGATGAGGTTGAAATCACCTTTGAGGGTAAGGAAACCCCAGACAGGATAGATAAATCAAGATGTGAGGGGGCCTTTACTCATATATACAGGGACATCGAGAACTTCTGTGGAGCGTGTAGCGATGCCAGGACGTACAGGCGCTTACCAGATATTCCTCCGACTTCGCCAATCGATTGAGGATTCTGCCTACCCCATGCCCCGTGTGCTGGAGGCCGGGCGCACTTACAAGTTTCCGTTCACATTTGTCGTACCCGATCGTCTACTGCCACATGTCTGTAGCCATGCAAAGACGAACGCCCATGTCGAACACTCTCACACCCTACTCCCACCTTCTCTCGGGGATCCCCTGTTGGCCAATGACGGCAAGTCACTCTTGAATGATCTGGCCCCAGATATATGCCGGATATCATATTTGATCCGTGTTAGCGTGCAACGCAAGCCAGAGAATGCCCCGTCGAAGGCCTTGGCTTCAGTAAGAAAGAAGGTACGGATCATTCCAGCCGTCGATGAAGAGCCACCTTTGAACATCATGGACAACGATAGCTACTGCATTCGGAAGGAGAAAGACGTCAAGCGAGGTTTCATGAGAGGCAAGTTGGGCCGACTAGTCGTCGCCTCGTCGCAGCCCAAGCCTGTGCAACTGTGCCCGCCAAACAGCGAGGCCACTGATTCGGTCAGCGCCGCTGCGACAGTACACCTACGATTCGATCCCGTGGGCAATGAGGAACCTCCCCGCCTGGGCACAGTGTGGAGTAAGCTCCGAGAGTCCAGTCTGTTCAGCGCTGAACCCTGGGGTGATTACCCTTCCCCCCGAAATGTGCCCTGGGCACAGATAGGTCAAGGATGTTACACCGAGACAGTTCCCCTTTCCACCATGTGCGTGGCGTCTGCACACTGGACGAAGCATACTAGCCCTAGGGGTCTCAGTGGCTGCGACTCGATGGAGTCAACATCATCCTCGGAATCTCTGACCGGTCCATTAACGTCTTTTACCGGAGAGACCTACTATACCGCATCGATCGTCGTGCCCATCACTCTTCCCAAGACGAAAGCATTCGTTCCGACCTTCCACTCGTGTCTGATCTCTCGCATATATTGTCTCGAACTAAGCCTCTCTTACCATACGCCAAACGCCAATATCCTGACCCCAACCGCAACGCTAAAGATCCCCATCCAACTCACAATCCGATCTCGGTCCGATGCAAAGACAAAGGGTTCTGAGAATGAGATCACCCAGCATGAAGTTAATGCTGAATTTCTCAGCCCCCGCAGCGTCGCACCCCCGACACTGGTCCAGGTAGCTCCACCAGAGTACTCGGAGAATCAAGGCCCAATTCTGCCTCCTGACCGTTCAATCGATTTGATGTCTACTGCCCGTGTCCCCAGGGTTAATGCTGGAAGTTTGGGGACTGCTTGTTAAATGTCTTCCCGCATCTAACAACGGATGCATGGATTTTCACGAGATACAAAAATTCATGTTTCGCTGGCGTTGAGAGAATGTGTCTGTCTGACTATACCCCGGATTGTTTTGTTGTATGAAATTCGCATAGCAATAGCGCACAAGGGCGTTTTTGATCGAGAAATTTGGCTATCGCCAGGGTCTGAAATCATGTTTGGAGTCTTTTGCACGGAGCCTAATCTAATTTAGAATATTTTAGCTTAATACAGACCAACTTGATCAAGATTCCGACTCCTCTCTACATGTAGTCTAATCCAACTCCTGGGTTATAGTCGCCGAACCTTCGGTTATTTGCCTGAAGTCACAGGCACCAATATATTCCCAGGTCACGCCTCTTGTCTTTTCCTGTCTCTTCATCGAAGGTGGATGGAACAAAACACCCTCTTTCTGACACATCCATGGATCAACTATCACCATATTTGGAACGTCTCCTGAAAGCCCCGCCAAACAAAGCATCCATTGAACACAACATACAAAGCACTACTCCCCAAGTATTCTTCTACTTGACAAAGCGAGCACCAAGTATGCGTCGTTATAAGAGCTGTCAAAGAGGGTATATCGTCCTTTGTTCCCCTGCAGTGTCTGACAGAATCCCGACGTTTATTGATTATTGCATTATGCAGATATCAGATATGCTGTCTAAGACTATAAAGTGCAACATGGATTCCTTGTTATCAGCAACACCTTCGGGCTATTACTATACAGCCTTGAGGTTTTTTTCTATGCTCAGTCCTATCTGCGCCGTATCGAAGTGTCTCCTCGAACATATATACTTAAAGACCCACTAAAATCATTAACGATGAAAACTTTCTTCCTCCCCCTCTGGGGCCTCGCATGCTTCACCAGTGCTGCCCTCATCCTGCATGCAAACGATAAACATGATACATCTAAGCCTGAGAACGGGTATATATTTATGGCCTACTATGAAAGTTGGGTTAGTATTAACTTGCCCCCTCACCCTTATCCCTATCAAACCAGTACAAAAGACATTCCTAACATGAAGGCCTAGGCCATATACAACGATCACTACCCGCAGCATATTCCCATCAACAGACTCACCCACGTCCTCTACGCTTTTGCGAACATCACCGAAACCGGTGAGGTTCGGTTATGGGATCAATGGTCTGACTATGATAAACACTTCCCCGGCGACCCAAAGGAAGCAGATAAAGACAACGTCTACGGATGCATCAAACAACTGGGTCTCCTAAAGCAGAAGAACAGACATCTAGAAGTTCTTCTGTCGATCGGCGGGTACACAAACTCACAAAGCTGGGCTGGGATTCTCGAAGTTGAGGCAAACCGAAAGAACTTCGCCAAGTCGGCTGTCAAGTTGATGCATAACGTGGGGGTTTGATGGGCTGGACATCGACTGGGAGGTAAGCTTTGCCTTTTTGGTTTATCTTTTTCTCCGTTTCACGAGGGCTGATAGCATGTAGTATCCCAAAGAAGACAGTGTAAAAGATATGGTGTCTCTCCTGAAGGAAGTAAGAGAGGTATGTGTTGTGTATACATCAGAAAATACACATAACGAGCCATTTCCAATTATGATTCTCTTACCCCTTTCGCATGACACCGCTAAGAACGAGCCAACAGAAACTAAACAGCTACAGCAAAGAGCATGCGAACGGCAAACATTTTCTCCTAACCATCGCCTGCTCAGCCGGTATGTGTGGCCCCTTCGAACCCACA
This sequence comes from Aspergillus sp. ATCC 12892, assembly GCA_002894705.1. Classification (NCBI taxonomy): domain Eukaryota; kingdom Fungi; phylum Ascomycota; class Eurotiomycetes; order Eurotiales; family Aspergillaceae; genus Aspergillus; species Aspergillus sp. ATCC 12892. Next base: position 5,092 of record NVQI01000293.1, on the reverse strand, counting down.
AAAGAAGAGAACTAATGACAATTCTAAGGTGCGTCAAACTGCAAGGTTCTCCCCATGTCCGAGATGAATAAATACCTCAACTACTGGAGCCTAATGGCATACGACTATGTCGGCAGCTGGGCAAGTACAACCGGCCATGCAGCTAATCTCTATCCCAACACCTCTAATCCCGAAACCACCCCAGCTAATACAGACGATGCTATAAAATACTGTACCTCCAATGGCGTAACACCTGAAAAGATTGTCCTCGGGATGCCGCTTTACGGCCGCTCATTCGTCCAACACTACCGGACTAGGTCAATCCTACGTTGATGTTGGGACGGGCATGGGCGATCCCTGAGTTTGGCACTATAAGGTACTACCGCTGGCTAACGCAAAGGTTGTTGAGCTACCAATGATAGGGGCCAGTTCTAGTTACGATGAGAAAAGCAAGATGTATGTTTCCTTCGATACGGTGAACATGACCATAGTCAAGGCGGAGTATATCATAACGAAAGGCCTTACAGGTGGAATATGGTGGGAGACCAGTATGGACAGAGTAGGAGAAAACAGCCTTATTGGCACGGTATGTCTTCGGCATTCATTCATTTCTATTCGCCCTAGAATCTATATACTTGTCATTATTGAAGTGATATATTGGCTAATATGGCTCAGTTTGTCAGAGAACTCGGTGGCACTGACGCCCTGGAAAAATCCGAAAACTATATTGGTTTTTCCTGGTCGGACTACGCAAATGTCCGGAATGGGTTTAAAGTCGATCAGAAAACATGATGAGCCTTGGTGATAGTTATGGCCGTTCATTCTCCTCTTCTGACTTGGACTATCAAGTCGAGGGTCCAATCCCTATGTCCCCCGTTTATTAGTACCTCGCTATGTTTAGACATTATCGATAGGCTTTTCATGATACAAGATGCCTCTGATGGAACCAGTAGAACAACTGCGAGATTCTATTCGTTTAGCTCTTCCACTAGACCCCAACGTATCTACTACAGAAAATACCCCGGCACTTCAATACAAATATATCAGGCTATTCCTGGGATGAGTCTAACCAGTGGAACAGGACAAGGATAGCAATCCCTGTTTCTCATGCAAGTGTGGGAATGTGTCTAATCCAAGTCTAGGGTTCTTGATGTACCTGGGAGCTAGGACTGGATGGGTAGCTGTCTCCTGGATATTCTTTGACTTGTGTATGCTATTTGCTTTTCTTCTCTTCTATATTGCTGTATGAAGTACATTTCTGACTGGGTGGTTGTGTTGAATCATGATGTTTGTTTTGATTGTATTTCCGTGGCTTTATGTACTATACTACTAGTAGTATAATAGAGGACGAAACAAGGACATATTGAAGAAAGTTCTACTACTAGCGAACTGTTTTCCTGCGGAAACTTTGGGAATTTCCTCTTCCGGAACGGGACTAGCTCAGGGCCGCTTTTTGCTCAGTAATTGCTCCCAGAGCGTGGGGCAAGACAGAAGTGCCTGTGCTGAGCGCTCCCGGAGTATTGAACCAGTGCGCCGGAGCGATCCGGGTTCAATTCCGGAGTAAATCCGTGATTGCTCAGCTGAGCCGACTACTTCCTTCGATTAACTGAGGACGCTGTTACGCCCGGGGCTTCGTCGTCAAGTCTGAGACCAGTTAGCGGACCACGTTCCGAGGGTTACTAACCTGAAGTCGCTCGTGACTTCCGTCGTCAATGGGTTGCGGTCTTGGTGGGACGGGAGTTGCTACGGAACTGCCGTCGGCGCAAGACTGCCGTCGATACTAGACTGAGTCCGAAGGGCCAGGCCTATTGAGTACGTACACTCAATAGTTAGAAGAGTGCGAACGAGTTGAGACTGGTCTTGATACTAAAGGTAACTATGTAGTAACAATTTGGATTGAGCACGAAGAACTAAACTAAGTACATAAATGAGTGTCCTTATATATCCTTCCTTATCGTGTCGGTGCTACGAGCTCGTCGTGTCGCTGATACCTCCGGTTGTGTCACTGCTACAATGCACGTGACTTGTTCTGGTAGCTGCTATCGGCGTTTGTAGCCCTTCCCGAATAACTACTGGATAAACGATTCATTGGGTGCCAGCCGTGCTGGAATCAGCCATCGTCATCCTATCGTTATTCTGCCTCGTGTGTCCACCTTCGATAAGGTGCGCTAGACAAGGGTCTGTAACATTTGGGCCCATTCATAGGCCCTAAAGAAGACTAATTTGAAGTTTGCGCCTGGGAGAGGTAATGGCAAAGTATTATTTGTAGCCCTTCTAGTCTGCCAAGATTCGTGCAACTAGGCGGATATTGCCGGCCTTTTCTTCAAATTTATCCCAGCAGCTTAAGCAAGGGAACGTGTGGAGCATTCCACAGTTTCGCGATAGAGGTATTTGGGCCGTCAGCAGGGGTTGGGATAGTACGGGTAAGCTTATGGCCTTTGGGGCCATAGTCTTACCTATGGTATTTGATTGAGTGAAACTGAGAGAAGGACAAAGCAGAGGCAAGAAAGCATGGCATGATCAGGTATAATACTCTATGATGACTGTTGCAGAGTAAAGGACAGTATGACTTTCTAAAGGACAGTATGACTTTATTTACCTGTAGACTGGCTCAGTATCCGAGAATATCCGGTGTTTTCCGCAAGACCAAGTTAAGCCGAGGTTTTGATATTGCTCAATTTGGATACTGGCAAATTAGACTGGCCAATACATAATTTCTTTACCCACCGCCAAGGCTAAAGCGCAGATTGTTCTCGGTTTGTAAGTATGGCATCTATAAGCTACTAGATGTCGAGATATTTACATGCTGCCATTATGTTACGTCACACAGTAACGTACTCGGTAAGCGAGCCGCACCCCTCTGGATTCGACTCAAAATTAGAGTGGCACGGGTTCCCCGGAAAACCCGCCCTGAACCCGGCCTGGGGACAGGAGACCCGCGCGGGTTGGGTTGGGGAGGGTTCTCTGGGTCAGGTTTAACCCGCTGACCCGCTCGCTTAATTTAAGCAAAATTTTATTTTTTAAGTTGTATTCAGATATATATAGTATATTCAGATATATATATTTAAAAAATATATATATATAGATATCTATAAAAATGGGTAAGAAATTCAATGTATTAGGTTTAGATTGAATATATATATATTTTAGGTTATATATATATTATAAGGATTGGGGTTGTGAAATAGTGTGATACTAAAGATGGTTGTCCCTCGCGCAGGGTAATCTCCATTTCAGCCTGCTTAAGGTATTGTCGCTAAGGATCTATGTGATCCTCATGGACGCGCGGGAGTCAAGTATCTGCTTCGCGGGTGGCTTACTCAGCACCCGCGAAGGTGACCCTTGTTCCTTACAGATCTTTTAAAAACAATACTCGTGCCAATGGTCTTAAATTGACTACCAGTGAAGAAGAATCGCTTACGGAATGGATTAGTTACTAGATAGACGTGGAGCGCCTCCTCGCCCTGCACATGTACGACAAATGGTCAATAACATGCTTTCGAAGCGTGATACTAATTCGCCCCCTACTACCTTAGGAAGAAATGGGTCGAAGGATGAGAGAACAATGTCTGTGTTTCAAACTTGTATCGCTCAATATAATAGGATTCGTCTGCAGAAAAGAAGGACTCATGCCAAGAGAGAGCAAACCCAAATCTTACCGCCAGTCACATCACATATATTTGCGCGATGGGGGGTTTGTCAGCCTTTCCATACCATCTAGCGAGTAGCCGCGGCTATGCCTGAAAGAAGGACCGTGAGTGATGGGAAGAATTATGGACAAACATTGGTTCTGACACTCATTTCTGTAATTTCTACATCCACATTGCGTGGTTTGACCGCATTCTCTGCCAATCTTTTCTTTTCTTTTTTTTTTTTTTTTTTAAAAAAAAAAAAATAACCGTTTTGATTCCTAGGGTGGACATAATGACAAATCGGGTGAATATTATTCTTTTGCTAAGAAACTATACGGAATGGAATCCACTTTCACGGTCGTGCCTCTAAAAAAAGCGGACTTGAACCTTTTTGTGCCACATATCTGATCACGTCCCCAGCATATCTATAACCCAAGTCTGCGGCGTTCAGCATACGTGACGACCTTACTGGTAGGCTTGTACATAATTTAGATAGGAAGAGATGACACTGTGGAGCCGTAGCTGTCGCACCAGATCCCTCTACCAAGGTGGCAAGGTCACGTAACGTGGAAGGCTTTAGGAAGCCGAGGGTTTGTGTCAAGGGTTCATGTCAACGAGGCCGTGAAACTATCTACATGTGACTGGCAGGCAAGATATTTCACTTTACATGAACCGGTACTGTACCGTACCTGGATGAAAGCATCACTCTTAATATCTCTACTTACATAGGGGGAATTTTGAAGATCCTATCGAGGAGAATTATAGACAAGGACACTGTCGTCACGTCTAGCACAGATGACGGATTTTCTCTGCCTCCCTAACACAAGTAGTGATGCGGGTATGAAATATCCCGATCTACCGCAAAGACGTCGAAGTTAGACCAGTATAGACTTTGTACTGATCCTGTGTTGCTGCTGGGCTGTAAAAGTAGTTGATATTTGTTGGCAACCTAAAACCCAAGAAAGGCCGCACTGGGCGATAAAACAGTCTAGCACCTGAAGTTATCTAATCTTAGAGAAGATTTCCGCAGATCTCGCAGCTTTTAGGTGTCCCATTTGCGTTGTCCTCGAGTCTAGTCTGCTACACTGTTTAGATAGCACATGATCAAGATATGTAACATCGTAAAGTTCCGATGCTTTTCTAATATAAGAACGCTTATTCCTTCCCTGACAGGCCCTGAGTAGGACGAGGTGCTCTCGAATCAATCTAGTATGCCGGCTTGGCAGTGACCTTTATAGATAGAATATTACTATTCTGCCTGTACAATGTAATCTGAATCCTGCGGATAAAAGCCGGCGCATTCAAAAGTGAAGCGTTAATTGAAATCGGCAGGGATTTAACCCTGAATATGGTGAATCTGTAAGTAAACATTACTTCCTGTATTAAAAGTACTGACGGATATCAGATCAGTAGAGCTTACAGCTACCATTTATCACTGCTAAACTGAGCAAGCTATTGTAGGGTGATTGTCTTTAGGGACC
>NVQI01000291.1:0-14677 GCA_002894705.1 Aspergillus sp. ATCC 12892 | reverse complement strand
AGGATTAGGGCAGCTGACATTAATTAACTGTAATAATACTCTAATAATATTAAAATATTCTATTTATTAATTATATTTAAAAAGAAAGTATATTTTTAAGTAAAAGTTTAATTAGAACTGTTATTTTCTATATTTAAAATAGTATTTTAATTAGTTTTTATTCTGAGTAGTTATATATAAAGAATATATAGTAAAAATATATATAAATATAACTAATATTTTACTATATAGTATTTATAGAGTTCTAAATCTTTATAATTGTCAGCTGCCCTAATCCTAAAGAGGAATAGTCTTAGGGCTAGCTAGGATGAATAGAAAAAACTGAATAGAATGAATGAATTGAATGACTAGATCTAGAGTAGTACGGTTTAACCGGTAGACCCAACCCGAACCCGCACCAAACCGGCTCCGGGTTGGTTTCGGTTTCTAGATCTAGTGTAACAGCGGTTGCCTCAGACAACTATATCCTGCTGCAGGCGAGCCGCCAGCGAGCCGCCAGCTTATATAATATACATGTTACGCCCGGGGCTTTGTCATCAAGTCTGGGACCAGTTAGCGGACCATGTTCCAAGAATTACTAATCTAAAGTTGTGCTTTGACTTCCATCGCTGTTAGATTGCGGTCTTGAAGCAATGAGAGTCGCTACAGAACTGTTGTTGACACAAGACTACTGTTGTCTCAGGGATACAGTTAATATAAGACTATTATTAATATAGAGATACAGTTAATATAAGACTACTATTAATACTAGACTTAAGTTTAAAGAGTTAAATCTATTAAGTATATATATTTAATAGTTAGAAGAGTATAAATAAGTTAAGACTGATTATACTATTAAAGATAACTCTATAGTAATAATATAAATTAATTATAAAAAACTAGACTAAATATATAAATAAATATTCTTATATATTCTTAAGTATCTACTTCTATTATAACTCTCTTAGAGATAGAGAATAGAGTATATTTAATTATAATATATAGTATTATATATTCTTGATATACTCTCTTTAAAGTAGATTCTAGAGTAGATATTATATAATAGAGCTGTTATCAGTATTCATAGCTCTTTTTAAATAACTATTTAATAAATAATTTATTAAGTGTTTTTTGTTTAGAAATTGATTATTATTATTCTATTATTATTCTATCTTATATATTTATCTTTAATAAAATATACTAGACAAGAGTCTATAATATTATTTTCTCTCTTTTAAACTTTTATTCTTAAAAATATAAAGTTATAGACTTGTTTAAATAAGAGATCTTCTCTTTTAATTTTTTACTATATTTTTTTATTATATTTATATCTAATAAGATATATAAGTAAAATAGACTTCTTTAATATTATATAATCTTAATTAATAATTTTATTATTAATAATTCTTGTAATTATTATATTTAAAATAATAAATTTTATATAATAAATTTCAAGAATAAAAATTATATAAAGTGTACTTATTATAGTTAAAAATATTTAAAATAATTTTATAGTAAATATAAGTAAAAGAATTTTTATTATAATTAAAAAAAGATTGCTTTTAAACTTAAGAAAACTTAGTAGAATTAATTAAAATATTTTTAAAAGATATAAAAAATAATATTAAAAATTCTTTATTTTTAGAAATAATAGTATTTTTTAAAAGAATATAATAATTATATATTAGAGTATAATTCTTTACTTATAAAGTAACTTAATAAAAAGAACTTTTCTAGTACTGAGAATCTTTATAAATTAAAGTATTTTATTAATAAATTAAATATTACTTTTTTTAATACTATATTATTTAATTCTAGTATAACTTAGATAATAAATAATCTTTTCTTCTAAATAAATTTTAATCTTTTTATTAATAGTACTATTAAATTAGCTAGTAATAGTCTATTAAGTTCTTAATAGACTTTTATAAATTTTTTAAGATACTGTACTTTTTTTATTTTATTAAATAGTATAATTTTCTATTAATTTATTTATATTTTAATATTTTTTTAATTTTATATTCTATTTCTTTTTTATTAAGTTTAATATTTTTAATAATTTTAACATTTTCTAGTATAAATTTTAATAATAAAATATAAAATATAAAGTATATTCTTTTTATTAAATCTAATAGTTTTAGTTAATAATTAATATTATTAATTTATTCTTTAATTTTAAATAATTTAATTTTCTAATAATTAAATTTTAAATTTGATTATTTTATTTTTATATTTCTATAGAGTATAATTTCAGAATTAAGTATTATAAAAGAATAGAGAATAATTAAGCTAATATTTTAAGTTAAAGACTTAATTATAAGATTAAAAAAAAGATAATTAAATCTATAATATTAAAGTAATATAAAAATAAGACTATTAAATATAATTAATAGATACTTACAGCAGTAATTATAGAAATCAAAGACTTAATTCAGTATTTTATTATAAAGATAAATAAAAAGAATAAAGTATTTACATAGAAGTTTAAAATAAATAATAATCTATTTACTAAAGATAAAGACAGAATTATATATTATTAAAATCTTATCTAGATTTCTTAGAAACTATAAAATATAATTATTTAGAAATATTATAATAATCTAATATAAAAATATTTTAGAGTTGAAAAGATAGTAAAATAGATTATAAGAAATTACTATTTTCTAAATATAGTAAAATAAGTTAAAAAATATATTAAAAAATATAAAATATATATTAGAGATAAATTAATAAAATATAAACTATATAAGTTTATATAATTATTAAATATATCTTTAAAATTTTAAGAATAAATTATAATTAACTTTGTAGAATTACTATTTAAATTAGAAGAATAGAATATAATAACAGTAATAATAAATTAATTTATTAAATATATCTATTTAATACTAAGTAAATTAATACTTAATATAGTATATCTTATACACTTATTTATTAATTATATTTTTATTTATTATAAAATACTAGAAAAGATTATATTAAATTAAAATAAATTATTTATATTAAAGTTTTAACAGTTACTTATAGATCTAATAAAAATAGATTAAAAGTTAATTATAATATATTATCTATAAAAAAATAGATAAATAGAAAGAATAAATTAAATAATTAAACAATATTTATAATACTATATTAATTATTAATAGAATAATTAAGTAAATTTATTATTAATAGTATAGTTTATATATAATAATGTAAAATATTTAATAATAGAAATAATACTCTTTTATATAAATTATAAATATTATATTAAAATAGTAGAAGAATTAAAAAATAGATATTTTATTATAGAAAAAGTTATTAAAACAGTTAAAGAATTAAAAAACTTATATAATTAATTATTTCTAAATATTAAGTTTTTTAATTATCGCGCAGTAATATACTATAATTAATACTATAAAAAGAGATTTATCTTTAAAAAAAGAGAGAAAGTATTTCTACTAGATAAGGATTTCGATTTGGGCAGGCGCTGCCTTTTTCGGCCGCAAATGACGCCAAAAACGGCTGTCCCGGCCCATCCGCTGACTCAGCCGCCGTGCGCATAACCACCCCAGTTTAGCCACGCACCAGGCTTCTGGCACGTGATTGGTACCGCCCTAACACAGGACCGCTGAAGCTGTTCACTGAACGAAGCTGCAGCGAGACTCTTTGCCGCCTTTCGAGGCCAGACTCTGAGGAAGGGAACCGAAATTGGTGCCCTTCTCCCTGAGTGAGGCACACACCCTATGGTCACCCTTTTCCATAAAGGACGAGCTTCTGCCCGTCCGTTCGTTTCTTTCGTCTCATTCCTCAGCCAATCCTCCATCACATTCCCCATCATTAACAGGCACCTCATCCTATCTCTTTTTCCTCCCTTTACCAGACCCTCCATCGCCTGCTCTTCCCTGAGTCATGGCTCGCTGTCCCCGTACCTACGCTGGCCGTAGCAGTGACGACGAAGAAACCGCTAGCAGTACATCTTTTCGTCTAGACTCGGACGACGCGGCCGGTGTGGACTTGCAGACGGATGTTACAGATGTCACAGATGTCACAGACTCTGATGTGGCTCCTTCAACTCGCCTTAGAAACAAAGGTCGACCCCGTCAGAACTGCTCTAAACGGAGACCTTCGTGGGGAAAGTCTCACAAGAGTGAGAAAGGGTCTTCTTCTCTAAGCCGCCTAGCGACGGATTCAGACTGCAGCTCTAGTGGCGATAATGTGAATGTCGACGCCCACCATTCTCGACGTCCTGAGCAACAATGTTCCCAGAAGAAAATTCGAAAGCCTGCTGCTCTGTCAGGAGCCCCAACACGAAACAACGATTCGAACACCAGCTCCAGTGACGATGACAGCAGTGGCAGTGGCTTTGACAGTGACTCAGACACGGACCCCGACATTGACTCGGATGGCGAGTTATCATCAGACAGTGATGATGATGGTTACGCGGACGGCACCAGAAGAAACATTACGCGGATGGACGAGAGATGGGAACGGTAGGCCTACAACCCCGACGGTCGCAGTGAGGCTTTTGGCACGAGTTAATAAACGATCAGGTATTGCCGAAAGAGGAATAAGAGATACAGGGCGCTGCCAGATTCCTTGTGGGCGAACCCTGCTTCAGCTCTTCGCGAAGCAAGGAAAAAGGAGTTGACTCTGTTCCTTCGTTGGTGCCTACGTTTGCGGCGAGGGAAGAATGGCCGGAAGCTAAAGGGTATCAAGAAATTCAAGTCTTTGGATACCGATTGGAAGTCATTCCCGTGTCACCATGAAAAGGTCACCGGGGAACCCATGGACGATGCGCTCGGAAGGCGAATGAGAAAGGTTGGGATCAATCGCAGCCCCGATTATGGACGAGTTGCTAACCTGTTTCTGCTCCAGAGTATTCACAGGATTGCAAGGGAGCATGATTTAGATACGGATGAAAAAGAAAAGACCCCGATGTTTATCGAAGATGTGGTACCCCTACAGGAGACAACACTACGTACAATGGAGAAACGGTTCGATCTTGGTCTTCAGCGCATGCAGCAATGTCTCTACCCTTTAATGGCGTGCTACACGGTAAATCGGATCAATGCCATGCGTCATCTTCAGTACCAGCATCTGCAGTGTTCGATCCAACGGGATCCTCATGGTGGACCGCCCCGAATCCTTCTGGAGATCAGGTATAAATTTGCGAAGAAATACATGGGTGTGACGCAAGCGTATGTAGCTTCCTGCTTCTTTCCGCAGGTCTTCCCGTTAGAAATCCCGTTGCTGACTGGCCCATCAGTAACACCTTCCCCCTCCCCGAAATTATTTATGATCCGTCGTTGATGCTGAGCCCTCATACATTCCTTCTCGGGATTCTCTTTCATGATGATGCATTTCGAGCTCCGGGAATAAAGTCCATGGAGGATCTGCGACGCTTGTGGGTAGAGGATGGCCGCCAGCAGATGAAGATCCCATTGAAACGGGACAAGGCTAAACACTATGTATTCTGTAAGGTCAAAAGCGTTCGCAACAAGATTCAGATACATCGCAATCAGCCTATCTCCCAAAGTACCCTATCTCGACAGCTCAAGATCTTTGGGGAGATCGCCGGCTTTAAGTGGTCATTGTTCACGCATCGGTTCCGGTACGGTGGCGGCACTATTCTAAATGAAAGCGGTAAGTTGTGGAATATGCCATATTGTCCATCCTTCCGTCATACGTTACTGATTCAGAGCGGCTGGGACTGCTAGGTCTTGTTAGCGACGCCAAACAAAACTTGATCATGAAGCACGCGGAGATCCGAACGTTCCTGAATCATTACCTTCCTCGGCGAATCAACACTGATATGCAGGCATTGATGAGAGGACTCAAGCCAGATTCGGCCATGATGAGGGCAGTCACTCGGATGGGCCGATGGATTGACCGACGTCGGCCCCGAGAGCTCACTGATGCGCAGAAGGCCACGGTGGAGCACGATCCAGAGCTGCAGAAGGCTATTCGGAAGCGGGATGCGTTCTCTAAAAAGCTTCAGCGCAGTCAGAGAAAGACCGGCCGGAAGCTCGATAAGCTTGACAAACTGAAACGGGGAGTCACAAACACGCGGAATCGGCTGCTGTATGCGCTCCGCCAACGTGTGCGAGAGGAATTTGATGAGGAGCAGGCGGTCCTTGATATTGAACGGCAACTGGCGGGCACTGCTATTCTAGACGAAGAGGCTAAGGAGCAGCTCCAAATTGAAGAGCAACTCCTTCCACAGCAGATTCGCCTGCTGGGTAAAATCATGACTTGGCCTACCTCCTTGTCAGTGGAAGCAGAGTGGCAGCGGCGAAATGAGGCTACCGAAGCAGTTCGACTCTATTGTGATGTTCTGGAAGGTGGCCCGCGACGAGGCCGACGGCCCAAACGGACCGTTCCAGTGAAAGAACCCCGAATGCATAGCTGCCCCAGAGAAGAAGTTATTGCGCCAACCGAATCCCCTCTTCTTGCCCCGTCGCCCTCACGGCATGAAATTGCCTTGAAGGAGGCTGGCGAAGACATCCGAACTGCCGCGAAGCCCCGAGCGTGCTTTCAGTGTTATGGAAACCCCGCAGGATGTGACAATTGGCGTCTCAAGCAGTACTCCCGCCACAAGGGTCTGTTACGACACTTCCGAGCCGTGCATTTGGACGATCGTCACTGTAACTACTGCAACGAGTCGGTGGACAACGAGATGTATTGGCGAAGACACACCGTAGATAAGCATCGCTTGAATGTCAGATACCTGGAGGAATACCCTCATGATTTTTGAGTATATTCGAGACAAGGCGCTTGCACAGGAGCATCTTTACATTAGATAAGTCATGGAGGCGTTACATGGTTCGTCCAAGCGCGACCGTAGAAATGAAATCCCGGTTAAAATAATCGCTAGTCCAGATTTCGGCCTGCTTCCCGTTTTCACATCCTCGGTTGAGGATTTCTGACATCTCGCTAGATTGTATGAAGGTCTTCTGTTAGAAAGACAGTATGGGGTCTCTCCTAAACAGACAAGAGAGCCGATGTTGAATTGCCACATATCTCAATCATAGACAATATCTGACATAGCAGCTACAAGTCGGCTTTATGCTGCAACAAGCACCCAGAGACAAGATCATAAAGCTTAGTCCGCTCACTGAAACGGTTGACTGAAAGACCCAGTTGGAGATGTGGGCAGATTCATTATATCACTCTAAGCCCGTCTGAAGTTTACAAACTTATCTCAAGCAACGAAACGGCGGGGTTTGGTTGACCATAACGTCAACTGGCCAAAAGGCAAGATGTTTGATCAACAACCCAACACTAAGTATATTATGTGATCGATCCTGAGGTTAGCAACTTTGCCGGGGGGCTATGCTTGGTAAGGGCGACTCTTTTAGGATTAGTGTGCCGCCTCACGCTAATCAGGATATGCTCTCTCACCCTCACGGAAGATCGTGTGAACCTTCTAGGAGATTTCCTATTCATTCGACAAGAAATGGCCGGTTAGTAAATTGCGCTAAGAGTGTGGACCCAGGGAAGTAAGCTTTGAGGGCCTGCTTCTTATAATTTTTCTATGTTATCTTTGAAATGGAGGCGTTGCGGCTTGTATGATTGTTGGCCTATCAGCATGTCAGCCTTGAATGTTGGGGCAAGCGGGACCCAAATTCTTAAAAGCAATACCAGGACACGGTTTTGTTCCGCTCTTCTTACGGTCCAGAGACTTTTTGCTGCACGGACCGGGCGCGTTACTGCCGCCTGAGGACGAGCCCAGTTTTCAATCTTATTATCCGCTGGTGTGCCCATTACTGCAACTTCCGTCCAAATGGATCAATATAGACGAGGTCTAATAATTACAAGGTGTAAAATATCGTAATGACCGACCTTCACCGCAGCCAAATAATACAGTCACAAACGGTATAGAAAGTCTTGTCACTTGTGGTATCATCTACTGTAGATGGTTCAAGGTGTGGCGCTGGGAATTGGTAATTTGATACCGGCTATCTTTCGGGTCCGTCATGCCGTTATATACCTGATCAGTGATATTAAGTACCTTGTTCAGATACTATTCTCGAGCATTGTTTAGCCTTTTCATCTTGCGCTGGGTACTCTGAGCGCTTATCGGAAACTTTATACCATTCACTGAACCTATTTATAGTTGTTTTTACTTGCTTGCTTTGAATACGAATTGTGGTCTAAAATTGATTGTTGTACACAGAGGAGTTCCAAGACTTTCTGGCATTTTCCTTAGTTACTGAAATTGCACTATAGAGGGACAGAAAGTCCGAAAGATAAAAACAATTTTATCGAAGGAGCGAATATAGTTGGTTTATTGTAGCAGTACATCGAGATTTGCAGTTTATAGCCAGAGAGCGTAGCTCAGGAATAAAGCAGCCAATAGACTAAGACAACCTGCTTGGTTTGCACAAACGTCCGTGGACTAAGCTTGGGGTCGAGGTTCGCGGGCGGCCAGGCATTCCTGACTGTTGCCGTATTGCTGATTATCGTAACCACCCCACAATTCTTCCTGGCAGTACCTCTCAGTCCCGAGGCATTGTTCAATGGTTTTGGTTGCAGACGATCCACCGTAACAGCCTGGGTGGTCGTTGGTTAGAGGGTACCAGGGCAACTTGGTCGAGCTGCTAGCTGCCGGAGCGGCCACTGAGGTTGGCGTGGAGGAAGCTGCTGGCTTCGTTGTAGAAGGTCGAGGTTCGCGGGCGGCCAGGCATTCCTGACTGTTGCCGTATTGCTGATTATCGTAACCACCCCACAGTTCTTCCTGGCAGTACCTCTCAGTCCCGAGGCATTGTTCAATGGTTTTGGTTGCGGACAAGCCACCGTAACAGGCTCGGTGGTCGTTGGTTAGAGGGTACCAGGGCAACTTGGCGGAGCTATCAGCTGCCGGGGGCAGACTTGGATAATCTTTCCCTCGGGCCTTTTCAGTTCCAAATAAACGCTCGAATTCAACACGAGTATTACCAGTCAACAAGTTGAAACCGCTCTGTTCATCGGAAGTAACAGCTGGCGGCTGACTCGTACCGCCCGCTCCCTAATCCATAAGTATAGGACTTTAGATAGTGTTTCAAAAGAAGCATACCAGAGGAATTGAGAGACCGGTGCTAGCCAGCCAAACACTCGCGAAAGCCACCGACTTTTTCATTTTAAGGCCCGCAGGATTAGTGTATCAATGAATCAGGATAATGGTGTACTGTTATTGCTCGGACAGAATGGCATACATGGGCCTTTTATATTCCTTTGGCTTCCCTGTAGGAAAGAGCTCAACTAGCTAGACGGCCATTTTCAACTGGGCCAAGCATTAGTGTGGACACACTACACAGGCCAAAGCTCCAATAATTCTAAGTCGGTCCGGTGTACCTTCAATACCCGTCAATGGCCTGATGTCTACTGTATAACGAAATTATACCATTTTAGTTACACCTTGTACGTCTTTCTAGGCGTTTAGTATACTGTGTATAGTGCTCTCCTATGTTGACCGAGCAGGCCCACCGATTACTAACTCAGTATACACCTGCTCGATCAGCCCAATGCAGATCTAAACATAGTTGAACGCCTAAGTATTGTACTGTACGTATTTGTGCATTCAGTATATACAGTATGCGTTGGGAGTATTCGTCGTTGCTCCTGTACGCTAAGTGGGATTTTCTTTTTCCGGATAAAGCATAGGTTTTGTGTTCCGTCAAATTCCACAACTTACCGTACGATGCATTGTCCCGGTTAAGTGTGTACGAGACACTCTAGAATTCCGAAATCAAACTAAGTGAATCCTTGGATATCTTATTGTACCAGGCCCTCGAGCACAATACCAGCAAAATGATTGACCTTGGAGTCGTTGTCGAAACACCAATAAAGAAGGATATCACAGGGTATTCCCGGCGTACCAAATAAGATTTTACTCAAAATAATTATATTTTTAGAATCTAAGAGAACAACTGTGCTATGCTGACGTATGTGCAGATATCAACGGGCGAACAGGGCATATTGCCAAGCCATTTGGAAGAAATCAATCTCTCAACTTCTCACGCCAGAAACGGTAAGAGAAACGAGATGGGTAAGCGTGAAGATCTGATGTTATGGGCCCATTCCACACGAGCTTATGTCTTATCTTAGTGTATTCGGTACACTAGCGGGTCACCTCTCAATTCTATACAAAATGGTCTTTTCCCAAAGGTCGGGTAACACCGGTAGCTCGCGGGTCCAGACAGGCGTATGGCTAGGTTAGGTTAATATATAACATTTTCAATTCCCAAGAAGCCCAAACCACTAGATTGTATATAGGTTTGCATTGAATGAAGCATGTTATAAAATTGGGATGCCTTGGCGTGTTTCAAGAGCAATTCTAATGTATAGTGGCGGAACCTCCTATTTGTTGAATCACTGCATGCTGGTTACACGGTACAACATAAACCAACAGGCTGTAATTGTCTAATATCTTAACAAAGGTGTTTCGCGTAACTGATTTTGATACTAATTTCTTTACTGGTTCTGACGGATACCACTGGCTATCAATGTAGGATGGCTTCTCTCATAGACCTACCAATTTCCAACCTGATAAGAGAAGCCTCGTAGGCCATGTTCATTAGGTAATCTCCTGGCGGAAGTACAGTCAAATCAACCTGTGCAATACTCACCTTCTCGGGGCTATTTTACATCCACTCAATTTTTATCTGTTTACAGGTAACACTGCTTACGTATGCGCTTCTTGTACTGTACTCTGTAACTCTAATATTCTTCAAGCCTCAGCCTTTCTTCCAGGGCTGTATACATAACGTTCACCAAACACACTTTAACCTTCTTGTTGTCTCAGGGCCGCTACATGCGTGGGGCGTGTCTCCTCATCCAGTCTATAGTGAGTTCCTTACATTTCTGTTCGCAATGTAGTCTCTTGGCTGGAATTTGTAAATAGTTGAGCACTATAATTAGGATTTTGAGACCAAGCGTACTCAGACGTAACATGGGGCTTCAGGTCGGGAATTACCGGAAATGGCCCAAATTTAGGTGTTTTAAAAACATCAATACTAGCTAAGGTGCGGGTCTCGGGCTTCTAGACTAGATGTGAAGATTTGATTAAGGTATAACTAGATTATTGGCTGCTGTAGAGCGCCTTGTGCATATATATAAGATGCTGTCCAGACTACACTTCATGGTGAAAAAGAGTAACTAGATCAAGACTCGCCGACTCTCTTGACAACCCATTTCATCCTATTGCCCCACTGATCTCCTAACGAGACTTAGATGCACGAACTTCTGCACTATGCATTATTTCTTGTGGATTGCTACTCTGCTGTCTGCAGCTCAGGCCCTGCCTCGAATTGGTGTTCGACAAAATGAACAGATTTCACCGGATCTACAACAGAGGTTTAATAAGTGGATGGATGAACATAGTTGGGAAAACATTAAACACCTAGAGGCCGACAAAAGCACTCCTTATCATACTGGAGAGCATATATCAGATGACTCCATCGACCCAACCGGGAAAGGATATGCAGGGCCAACTGACCCTCTACCTGAAGAATTCGACCAGCATGCGGATGAACTACTAAAAGTATATGAGGCATCACGACAGACTAGCCCCCATCAAGGTAATGTACCTCTGATTATGAGTACCGCGGAAACCCATATGAACCATGTAACGTAGCTAACAGCTGTTTAGGATCTGAAAACGGCGGCCCTAAAGCTCCAGTGACTGACCCTAATGCAGCTGCAAGTCCTGCCGATGCAGAGAGTGCTATGAATTTATTGACTGGCCCAACTCGGGAAAGTTTCAATAACCTCATGGCACAGTCCAGTGATCGCCCCTCCCAGGAGCAAAGTTCAAAGCCCGATTATAATTCTTTACACCAGACTTTTAATGAAGGCAAATACGTCCCTGGGCTGGATGGATTCGACAGTTCTGGCAACCCTATCTTTGGAGATCAGGGAAACTATGACGCAGCATTGTGGGGTTAAGTCTTGTCCTCTTTCCAACTTAACCAAGTCTCTACCGTATTTTTAACATGCTTTAGACTCAGACAAGGCAGATTATCAACTAACCTGGCATTCACTACGAATTGTGGGAGACGTGGAAGGATGAGAGATACAGGCTTTAGGGGGTTTAGTTTTGTGTCTTTAGACTACTGCTTTTTGGTTGTTGATAGAAATTGTATCAAGCTGTCACTAACAGAAAAGTTCAGGGCAGATGTTAACCGCCCAACATGTAATGGCTCGATTTTTCAAATCAGTGAATAGGCTGAGAGCTTATTCATGAATCTCTGATTCGCTTATTTCATCTATTCTTGTCGAATTTATATCGAGGTTCAAAGTTACATAACAGCTCCAGGGATGGCTGATGGTCAAAAAATCCCAATTGAAATTTTCGACACTGTGCCTACCGCTTTCCCTTTAGATACTACCTATCTCAGGCAGAGTACAGGGTGAGATTCAATATCCCCGACACTTACGAGGCTTATGTCTTGACTATAGGCATCTGAAGGGGTTTGACATTTGACATGGTCGCCTTCACTAGCGGACATTGAGAGCTCCAGCTTTCGGCAATAGAAAGCGAAATCTGTTACAGTACATGGTTTCAGAATTAAGAAAAGAAAAATTTAGGGACACTCTTTGCTTTATATATCTGTTTCGTTACTCTCGACGAATCAACTAGTGTCGGCCTCTACGTGAGGGAAGGGGCTATGCCATCTCTCGGAATGCTGCCATCTAAACAAAGTCGTGCTAGTTTATATCGTAGGTTATCATAGACCTCCCGAATAAACGGACAGAATTGAGGTGCAAGTTCTTTTATTATCTCATGAGGGCCACATGTGGTGAAGAAACCTACTAGGATATTCCTATATTCCCTTGAGGCTCGAAAGATCGTCTTTGGATCGTATGAATGCAATTTGACATGTTTGAGTTTGTCCCTATGATATAAGTGACTTCAATAGGTCGATCTAGCGCATATCAAATCAGTGGTGACTCTTAAATATTGAAGTATGTAAAATGATGACATGGGCATGAAGAGATTCAGTGGCAAGCATAGAAAATAAGATACAATAAAAATGCACCTAGCCTCAGATGGCTCAGGATCTACTGCTCAGCAGTGTACTATGATCTTCCGCTGTGCTTTCTAAATACTCCACCGGTGTATGTCCGGATAGACTGGTATAGTGAACTAAGATCTCCGTCCATAGCGCGTTTCTAGAAGCGATGTTAGCTAGGGCGATTTTATGAATCCGCTGACGTCTTGGAATGCCTAAAACACTAGCGCCTTCATGCCGCCACGCTGAAACTTAAAAAGTAACCCTTATTGGTTTACAGCCGATCCCCACTTCAGGGCTTCAGCAGCTCCAGTAATACAGCTGAGCCCAAGGAACCAACAATGAAAACCTCTTGTCAAGGGCGTCACCTCTATCTTGTAAACTCTTGAGCAATATCAGCTCAAATATTCAAGCGTACCATCTTTATTTTCATCGATCATATGGCTTCCAGAAGGTGTCTTTGCGGTGATTGAGGGTTCAAACACTGAAGCGCTTCAGTGTCAGGAAGTGGCGCTTCAGTGTTACCACATTACCCTGGAGCACTAGCGCCGTCATCGGTTTCAATTTATGCATCTCTGATTGGTTCATAACTGGCACCCCGCTTCAGCACACTGACGCCACACATGAACAACAAACCCCACATCAGGGAAGGCTCATTATTCAGATGGCTTCATGATGAAGCAGACCACGGAAGACAGGCCTTGAGCTTCAGATGACCAACAATCAAGCCTCGGAAGTGGGAAAAAATGAAGAGACCTGTGAGGAGGTATTCAAATTACTTCATGATAGTCATTTATATCACGTGTAGTCCGGTTGTCTTGAACCCGGACCCTCGGAGCATTCTGCGTGAGACCTTCTCGAGTGAAGTTTACAAGCAAATGAAGCCACTATGGCATCTCTGATCCCCATTCGTGCCAGGTCAAAATCAGAAATATACGATACCGTATACCACCCAAGAATATAAGAATTAATTTTCAATAAAAACCTGCTTTAGCTGCGCCGAGTCTTGCAATATAATCACCCGTTTCTCATTTGTACACTCATGTTCAATACACCTTCTTTCAAATGCAACTCGCTTGGCTGGGTCTTGTGTTATCTTCTCCCATTCACTATCCACCTCTTCATCAGACGAATCGTCAAAGTAGGTTTCCTCTGATGATAGGCTGGCCGGCCTTTTCTGAGAAGTCATGCTTCTTGTGACAATAGGCTCAAAGGCTTAGCAGTATGCAAGCCTAAAGAACGCAAACTAAAGAACAGTCTACTGACGTTTGTACTGGGGCGAAGTCGGTTTTAAGCCCGCCAAAGTCTTGAATGCCTGGAACACTATTGCCTCCATGATGCCGTTTAACCTCAATTGGCTTGACAGCGTATACCCGACTTCAGCGCATTCAACCGCTCCCTTTGCGAAGAGTCCCCTGCGTTACCAAGATCCAGCGTGAGAACCTGGGTGGGATGCATAAAGTACTTCAAATGGGCGTTTCGACAGATCCTTGCTCTTTTCGCCACCCAGCACGAAGAATGACTCTGCTGACCCACCTTACCCCGAGGAATCGGCCTCCAACTGCCTTCGTCTCGCCCATCGGGGACTCATATTGCGCGACTCAAGATAATTGTTCTCCGGTTACCGGGGGCAGCTGGTGGTCTTGGAGTGGAGATCCGGATCGGAAAACGCTGCCAAAGGCACGATAGGCCAGCGAACCATCTCAATTTCCAGATCAGTTTGC
>NVQI01000287.1:0-21401 GCA_002894705.1 Aspergillus sp. ATCC 12892 | reverse complement strand
TTAGTGGCTGCATTGTCCAAACTTTTAACGCAGATATCATCTATGCACGCTTTCGCGCACAGCTGACCAGGCGTGAAAAAGAGAG
Source organism: Aspergillus sp. ATCC 12892 (assembly GCA_002894705.1). NCBI lineage: Eukaryota > Fungi > Ascomycota > Eurotiomycetes > Eurotiales > Aspergillaceae > Aspergillus > Aspergillus sp. ATCC 12892. Next base: position 21,316 of record NVQI01000287.1, on the reverse strand, counting down.
GTATCATCGCATTAATCCGGTGTTGCCATGCTCTGGGGTTGCTCTCGATGACGCGACAGCGATACCTGATCTAGAGCGCATGACACGGAAACACATGACCCAAGACTTAAAGATGCAGCAGCAGGTGAGTGACTTGTGTCTCCCGATGTTGTCCTGCATGTTCTATCCCATTATTTCATCGCCGCCCTGTTTTGACCCGCATACCGGTCTGTACGACGTAACGGTGGTGATCGTCTCACGGTGGGAAGACGATGCACGCACTTCCGGGCAGCTCCAGGATTGTCTGGATGGCGCATGCTTCTTGGTCCAAGGGTGGCAGTATAAATCTATCACGCCTCTGGAAGTTTTAGTCACGCTATCCAGTCCGGGGGAGTCTCTCCATATCGAACTCCAGCTCCGGGATGGCCGACGGCACCACATTAGTGGCCTGCCTCGCTCAGTCGAAAAAGTCCTATCGGATCAGTATAAACCTGAAGTCGATATGCCACGGTGGAAGATAACGGGACGCAAACGGCGTTCCGCGGGCCCAGCCTCCAGTCCACAGGAGCGCAGGAATACCAAGAGAGCACGGGGTTGCCACCTCCCCCTCTCCATCAAGCCCACCTGAAAGCCAGAGTATAAGTCATATAATTGTTCTCAAATGCACCCACTGGGCTATTATCTTATTGTGTACAACCATTGAAAATATAGCTGATCTAAGAGCGATCTAAATTACCTGCTCTGGTTTATGGGCCAGTAGCAAAGCGCAGAAAGCGAACCATGCCCGACATCACATGTAAGCCACGACTCAAAATCGATTATCTCTTAACTGAACACATCTAAGTGGGTCAGGAAACCTGCAATGTTATTATTCATGCCTCCTTTCCCAACATATCTATAGAACACCGTGCTTTGGGAGTTTTGCGTTGAAGCACTTCTTGACTAAACCAAAAACATAGTAAATATAAGAATGTGCATATCAGACCCGTGAAGCCTACCTACTTATGGCAACCAGTCTGTCCTTAGCAAATAAATCTCTGGACGACGCTTCACCGTTCAAATTGAATCTCCCAGCTTGCTAACCCAGTACATCGTATTATACTGTACCATCTGACATCGGAACAAGACTACATTAATTAACGTAACCATATGTGGCCGTAGTTAACTCATCATGACAGTGTACGGTTAGCGAGCAGTTTTCCATGTTTTTCGAGGCATGGAAACAACGAAAATAGAAGGAACCGTAATTACGATGCGTGGAAATTCTACGAAAACAACCAGAACCATTCAAACCCCTGAACTACAAGATATTTATACTACAGCAATCTGCTGACGGATGATTATCCGACTCCAATGTCCACCGCACGAAATAATGCAATATAGCTCTAGACAGAGGACTCGTTTTTTCCCAACTTGAAAATGGCCAGAACCCGTTAATGCTGGAGATAAGTCAACCTAACACGATAGAGAAGACTGGGCTGGAAATGAGTCTTATCTGGGAAGCTGGTAAAGACACCCACAACCCCACCAAAATAGACCGGTCCCGTGGTTGCTGCTGCTATAATAGGTCCACTCATCAGCGAGTTAGTCGATAAGTGCGTGTGTCACGCTCGAACCCTCCTAGTCATCGTCCCATGGGAACCCACAAGCAATCGAAACGCTTGCTACTACTATCCATACTTTTTGTGATATGTACGACGTTTGCCTGTTTGGGGTTGGTGTGTCTAATGTGCGGAAGCTCTACAAATAAACAGTCTGGGATCGTGACAGTAACGGTAGAGAACATTAAGTCTTTTCATCACTTCTCACTGCCTCACGGAATCTTCAGATTCAGGGTAACTAATAGCGTAGATTTCGCTTTCCGAACTGCTTCAGCACAAGGTCAAACGACTGGATATTCCCGGCACAGATGCGATCTCAGATGTAGGCAGCTAGGTCGCAGAGGGTGCGCACAACGTCGCGGAACATGCACCAACACAGGTGCAATCAGCCATCAAGACCGCAGAGAATGCAGTAAAAACAGCGGAAACGGTAGCGCAGGATGTTCTTGACAAGGTGAATGCGACTATGGGCTTCTCGCTTGGAACTCGACACGTTTGCATGGGCAGTGGCGATCAAAGTACATGGAGCTGTAACCACACCTTACCGTTTGACTCGTCCTTCCTGAAAGAAGAGGTCGTAAAGGCACTGCAGAGTCGATTAGGGTTATTTCTAACCGTAGCGCAGTACATCACAGCAGGATGCATCAAAGCTTTTCTGTGGACTGGGGTGTGTCTCATTTTTGTTGCCGATGGCCTACTCCTCCTTACGTTGGTAAGGGGACGACCACAACGTTGGAAGGAGCGTTTGACCATACTCGGGTTCCTCCTTATTCTGCCGCTGTTTGTGATCCCGTTTCTTCCATACTACGCAATTCCAAGCAACGTGTCCTCAATCACCAGAAAGCAGGGCCAGGCCATCCCTGAGAGCCAAGCGGCGGTCGTGATTGCAGCCGTTTGGGTGATAGCTGTCGTGGCGTGTTATAGATGCAAGCGGATCTCGGTCCATCAGCAAGGCGGAATAGATCTCCCAGGGCTTAGAAGACATGAAACGACTGGAGCGCAGCCCCTCTAGTGTTGGTAGAGGGCCTGTCTAAAAGCGCACGTGTGTGTTTGGGCGGGTGCAAGGTACGGCTCACAGGGCGAGTTCTACATGTATCAAGCGCGGGTGGCGATTCTTTCTATGTATATTAACAATAGTAAAAACCACTATACACACACAATATATTAACGCCCGGCGGCCAAGCCGAAAGGACAACTATCACTAATCTACTAGTACATACATTTCCTAGAGGGTGAGCGCCAAGGTAGTTGGCTGTACCTCGAGAACAAGCCGAACGTCACTATCCTGTCTCAGGTCCACTCCAAGCGCCTCATCATCGACCGCACGACTCAGACCTGTACCGGTGTGACTGTTGTCGACCCCACCAATGGTGCTGAGCTCAACCTCTATGCTACTCGCGAAGTCATTGTCTCTCAGGGTGTGTTCGAGACTCCCAAGCTCCTGGCTGTGCCTTGTCTCCTGAAAGCTTTTATTGGTCCAAGTTTGTATCAGAAGAATCTTGAGCTCCAGGAGTGAGGGAGCTAACTTAGGGCAGTAGTAAACCTTCAAAATAAACCTGTGGCATACCATTATCTGTGAATTCCACGACCGCTATTCCTTTAAGAGGATTCCCGTTAGATTGTTCATTATATGGGATTATTGCTGGTTGGGTTCCTGAAGAGATGCCGGACAAAATAGATTTAAGTTTGTCTGCGTGATCTTGATTTTTTACCCCCAGTCGCCAGGAACCTGAAGCAGACTTTTGATAGTGTCCAGGTGTAATAATGAAACCCTTTCCTCTGTGGAAGCGGCCAGACATCGGCGTAGCAAAACGTGTTATGAGACGTTTGAGTCTCTCATTGAATGGTGGTGGATAATGCGCAATAAGAGCAATGTCGGCCGAGGTAAGTATGATTGCACTACATCCACACAGACCGTAGGTCGCTATACTTTGAGGTTGGCCTTCTTGGGCGGGTTCAATAAATCCTACTTGATTCATCGAAACAATTTTGGCTCCCCTAGGAACACGACCCAAAAGAAACGGAGTCCTTCCGTCGTGGGATATCGGTGGAAGTGGCAGATTACACTCTGATATGGGCCGCAGAGAGTTATGATTGGTTATTGGGACAAATCGTGCTCTGAAATCATCATCGGAGCTGCTTGTCATGGGTATAACCTCTAGTCTCCAACCAACGTTTTGTGTAGGCATCAAAGAGTGTATCTCGGCGGGTGCTATCCCTGACGAGCCTTCAAGGAGGACAGTCCTAGTTTGCTTATCCCACATTATGTTGATATCCGCACCCTTTGTGGAATTGTAAACACGGGCCGAGGAGCACAATTTGCTGAGCATAGTCAATTGTAAGCGCCCAAGTTCAGGATGATGAGGTTGAAACAGGTTAGAATCAGGTTTTGAGGTTGGCATTTTGACCAGAAACGAGCAGAACGGGCCAGAAGAGCCGATTCTCCCAGCGCTTTTTTAACTGATTTGTAAATGCCCAAATATAGGTTCGACAGGAGGGTTGTCAGACTATTTATAAATTATAAACGACCACAAATCACGTGATGACTCGAGATGCAAACTATACAATGGTCAGCTAAAACAATCGGGAGGTAAATTGTCCGGAAACTGGTGTCACCACTTATACTATTTGGTTGTTTCCGCAACCCTAAAGTGAAACAGCACTAAGCCCGCTTGGGATATTACTTCGGAGCATAATTTCCCCTTATATGTATTGTAAAGTACAAAGAGGTATCATAACCGGTATATTTTACCGGAGAACATCCACGTGTCATCCGTTGGATATTCTGTGATAAACGCACAAAGAGGGGAATCTCCTAGGTAGCAGTATGTGCGCGAAAGAAAAAACCTCGTAAAGAACTAATAATGCTATGTCAAATACCAGTAAGCGCAAACAATTTTCCATCGAAATTAACTACTATGACGAGATGTAGATATTTGAGCCTAATATTAGCTTTGGGAAACATCTCGTCGGATATATATTGAGCTAACACCCTGAGCATCTCCAAACACACTGCGTTCTCTTTCCTTCTCAAGTCGTATACAGCTATACTAGTTACCTACAAGATAAAGAATCTCTTGCTAGACCAACAGAATGCGTCTGCAAGCTTTTATTTTCGTACTCCTTGGGCTCGGAAAAAGCTATGCGGCGCATTTTTCGAAAACATGCAGCTCTTTTGAGCTTGAGGGATCTATGCTATTTGCCAAATGCCAGGAAAGCCCCGACAAGGAACGCCATACCACAGTTGATTTAAACAAGTGCCTCGGCCATAAAGAAGGCGCTCTCGTCAGAGGGTACGTATCGCACTCTATGATTTACCTTCCCACGGAAGCTCATACTTCATAGCGAGAACGCTATTGGGAACCTTGAGTGTGGCTTCTGTATGTTAGCAGGGACCCAAATACGATGCATGTGCTATAGAGGAAAAGGAGTGATTGCCCCGTCTTCTCCCCTGAACCTTGGTATGTATGCGATGTGTCAGCTGCTCAAGGACCTACTAATTGTAATAGATGATGTCCTGTCCAATCAAGGCGGAACTCTAGCTTGTGATGGACAGACCTAGGGAACATTGTGATAAAAGCAGTAATTAGCCGAAAGATGCCAATTGAATGGCCATATTACCGCAGCAATAAGCATCCATCTATGAACCCTGTCCTTTGGACTGCAACCGGGCTGCTTTACTTACTTACTCCATCCATATGTGAATCAACTTCAATCTCCTGTTTTCCAATTAATACAAAGCTTTACTTTATATGTAGATTTGAATAAGAAGATTCAACTAATGATTTAGAGGATATTATATGGACCTTTGTAAAGTCGATCCTTGCTTTAAAGACCTTTGAGCAGACGGGAGGGCACGTGGAAGCAACTATGTATCTTGTCGACTTTAAGGCCTACGAGATTCCCAGACATTAGTTTCATCTCTTATACCACTCCCTGATGAAATGGTACCTCTAATTAGAAAGATTGGGTCAAGATCTCTTAAAGCTGCGTTCATACCCCAAGGCAGTATCATCTTTAAGGCAGCGACAACATATAACGACAGATAAATACAGTTCCTTGATAATAAGTAGACACTATAGGATAACATTTTCCTCACAAAACATTAACGGATGGTAAAATAGTAGATTTGGAGAGAAACGTTGATGCTCGAACATAATTCATAATAGGGAGTTTCTAAAATTTTATACATCAAATACTTCATAGTTAATCCAGGAATCAAACTGTTCCATTTCTTGATAATGACGCATAAGCTTCACTAGATTGTCGATACTCGGTTAACAGTGGTTCCACATCAAGTTGGGGAGCAGTTATATGGTGATGGAAGGTCGATGGAGGTACTGAAGGTAGCCCTAGAGGATCATAGTAGCTATCTGCTTGAGATTGCTGTGGCACACTATGGAGCAGGGCGGGGCTTTATAGGTGTTTAGAAACCTCATATGACGACTTCTCCGATGAGTTTGGAGACTGATAATCACCCGGTCTGCCAGTACTAGATCCCGGCGTACAACTTGAACATAGGGATGAAATGAGGTCTGAGTATGACTTCACTGATGTCTCGAGTAAGGAAGGTGGCCCAAATTGCATACCGCCCAGCATCGAAGCCTCATTGATGACACATTCATAGCATGCATGCTGTGTCAACATCATTTTCGCATGTACAGGCGTGTGGGCACACCCCTTGCTGGAGGGGCGAGAGGATTTGGAGCAAGGCTGTCAAGAACTGTCCGTGAGGGGTCTGTGTAATCGATATTCTTGCCGCTCCTATGTTCTGGAGTGGAAGCTCGCATTGTAAAGGAATACAGTGATTCAGCTGAACCGGGACTGATTGTGCTGCCCAGTATTTTGTTCTGACCTCTCCTGATATCAACCCTTCGTAATGACCGCCTAGGGTCCACCTCCATGCAATTATTTCTATCAATACTGGCCAATTGTTCAAATCTGCTTCGAGTCTCTTGGGATTCCATCCTTCAGCTCTGCCCAAATGCTATAGATAATATAGCTTGATTGCTCTGCGCTAGCCACTCCTCAGCTCCCTCACTGTAAACTTGCTGATAGAGAAAAAAAAAAGAATCCATGGGCTTTGTGACTTTGCCATCTCTTTTGGCGACTTCATAGCGACGGACCTCCATGGGCCGATATACCCGGTTATTCATATCTTTGATAGGGATGTGCGCCAGGTGCTTAGTTAATTGGTTGAAGGGAGCTGTTAAACGGATTTTGTTTCTGTCTGTTGTAAAATACTCCTTCATCGAGCTGCTTTCCTTTTCTGGAGTTGGTGGAAGCGTTGTAGCCCGAGCGACCTGGCTATCTTGGGTGTCCATATGCGGTGTAGGGCTTAAAATGCTAAACTTAGGTATTGGAACATCTGTGCATCCGGAGCTTTGTGTAGTTCATACTATTAAACTGCAGGGATTATGGATCAGTATTTCTCTCTTGGAGTTATGGGATTACTCACAGTATATTATACAATGGAAATACAACAGCGGTAACTTATTGTTCTGTATGTAAAATAAGCTCTAGATAAAAGCTATTAATAATTGCAAACTAATGAAAGGGAGAATGCATCGAGAGATATTTATTTACTGCCCAGCTTCTTTCCGCTGAACGTCTCCTGTAGAGTACAAATACATATGGAGGGGTATATGGCTACAGGCTACAAAGCACAACTAATAGCTCTATATTGGGGGAATACAACACGAAGAGATAGTTGCTATTTTTCAATAAATAAAAACGTTCCCGGCGCAATATCTCTGGATATAATTTTAAACTGCGATGTATAGCACGAGTAATTATAGAATTATTTCTGTGAATACACATCGTTGGAAAGCCCCTCTCGGTTGCCCACCATGTCTTTCCTCCGTAGCATGAACCTCACAAGACAAGCTCTTGAATGATAAGGGATGATATCGACTAACAATAAGCTTTGAACACGAAGTTAGGCCACTCACTACCTGTCTAGTTATGATCACCTTCCTCAAAAATAGTTCATCCTCGAACCACTTTCAGCGCAGCCGTCAAGTCCTGTACCAATTCTAGTGCCGTCTCCGGAGTCGGTACCCATCCCGCGTCCTACTTAGAAGGTTATATAATAGACGTTGAAAGTTCCAGACTGTCGTAACTCGCAACTTCAGCTGTCATTCTGCTGTGGAGCAGGCTATGCTGCATATATGAATAGTTGGAAATGTGTTATAGATTCGGGGACTAATACTCCCTCTAGGTAGAAAGATCCTAGACTGCCAAATTGCTCGGCAATAAGTTGAGATATGCATGTCTCCTCAGTCCCGTGAGAGGTGGTCGTCGCATCGGATCGTAATGGCGTATTGCCTGCTCTTTTTCATCGGTCTCAAGTAGTAAAAAGTGCTTTCCTTGAAGGGCAGAAAACTACCAAAAGCCTGCTGGACCTATAGCTTTTCTGGCTTCTTTCCGGAATCTAGCTATTTCCATTGCCTAGCTTTCGAAGGGAAATGTGAGAGTGGCAAATAATACACGGAAGTTCATACCATGCACGCCTAATCGATAGTTTAGCCCACTGTTGAAAATATAAGTGGTTGCTAGCAGCTTCTACAGGATGCAGATAGCCTGCGTATGACCTCTTGCTGTATGTAACTCGGATGGGAATGCAAGGAATTACGACTCCACTGCCACATAGCCTGTTATCACCGCGGAGGTATATAAAGATCACGAACCTACTTTATGACTTCTTCTTCCTCGCCTAACTACTACGTTAACTAATACGGGCAACCATAAAAAGAACGAAAGGAAAATGGACGAATTTCGGCCTCGGAGCTACCAGCAAGAAATACTAGAAATGAGCTTACGCGAGAATATCATCGTTGTCGTACGTTGCTTCTTCCGAGACGAGGAAAACTGCTTGTATCGCAGGCTGACAGTGTGCCAGATGGATACGGGAAGCGGGAAGACTCATATGTACGCCTAACTGCGCCGGAATACTGTATCGTCAGGAGGGAATAACCAGGAAAAAAAAGTAGAGCATGTATGAGAACAATGGCAGAGCTGCAGCGTTGTGCCTTGGATAAGGTTTGAGTGTTTGATCCCTCCAAGGCTTCTCAGTCTCAAACATAGTCAGGTCGTTTGGTTCCTTGCCTCCACCGTCGCCCTTTCAACCCAGCAGAAAGAAGTCATCGCTTCTCATATCCCGGCGGTGAATATCAAACTGCTAACCGGAGACGACGGCGTTGATCGTTGGAGTGAGCAGCGGATTTGGGATGACGCCCTTCGCGGCGTGCGGATTGTCGTCTCTACGCACGCCATGCTAGCGGAAGCCCTTGCCCACAGGTTTGTGGCGATGGCAAAGCTGGCCCTCCTTGTGTTTGACGAAGGTATGGATAATGCTTTGCTCTTCAGTACACTTGGCTGACTGGCGATTAGCCCATCACTGCTTTAAACACCATCCTGCCAACCGTATCATGGAGGAATTCTACCACCCCACAAAGAACAACAAGGGCCCGAGTCTGTCCCGCGAATCCTTGGCTTGACTGCCAGCCCTATTATGAGAACGAAGCTACATGACATGCCGTAAGTCTAGTGTAGACGCCGTGAGGAGAAGGGTTCTCATATTCCCGGGCGCAGACAGATAGAACGGAATCTCAGTACAGTCTGCAGAACACCACGACAAGACCTCATGAAATATGTCCACCCAGCGCAACTCGTCCTACTCCGATATGCCGCTCCTGATGAATCAAATCGCGCCTAGCCCTCGCCATTTCTCGAAGCTATATCTCAGACCCGCTCTCGCGCCTAGTCTCATCTTGAGCTCCCCGATTACTCGGTTGTATGGGAGGTCTAGGACGAGCTAAAAAAAAGGTCCATGCAAAGGCAATTAGAATCGGCAACCTGCTGGGTACATGGGCTGCTGATTGCTTCATTGCAGAATCGGTTAAAAAGCTTGTCGGAAGAGCCGTAATGACCGATTCTTTATGGGCTGACCCTGCGAAGGCGCATGTAGCAGAGATAGTAAGACATATTCTTCAGCTTGCCCCTGGTCTTCTTGGCTCCTCTGGCACAGTGTCAGAAAAGGTCTGCCGCCTTCTGGCTTTCTTGAAGAAGCACCATGAACATTTCTCGGGAGTTATCTTTGTCCGTGAACATGCAACGGCTTATGTACTGGCGGCTATAATACGATGTCACCCGCTTACCCAGGGCCTGTTCCAGTGTGCATCATTCGTAGGCTGGTCGAAGAACAGAAGAAAAAGCGGCATTTGTGACCTGCTAGGACTTGGTGTAGAGGATGCTCTTCAGCTATTCCGACAGGGCCAGATAAATCTTATAGTTGCGACGGATGTTTCGGAGGAAGGCATCGACTTGATAGCTTGCCATCTGGTTGTGTGTTTCGATCAACCGAACAATCTCAAATCTTTCATCCAAAGATGGGGCCGCACCGGCAGCAGCGATCGAAGTTTGTCATCATGAGCGCAGATAACGACATGCCAAAAGGGATCAAGCGGTGGCAGGAGCTCGAAGGCGAAATGGTGCGGTTGTACAGAGACCACAAGAGGAAGCTAGAGGAGATTGCGAGACTGGAAAATATTCCAGAGAATGTTGTTCTCCGTATGAGACTGCAAAACGGGTTTGTATTTTCCAATTCTAGCAAACGTCTGGGGGTAGTGATAACAATTCATCCAGGGCATTACTGACCGCCGATTCTGTGGTTTCTCACCTTTACCATTTCTGCTCCTCTCTGAATTTGGAACCGCATGCTGATCTACGCCCGTCATTCAGCTTCGAGCAAAATGAGGCCGGCCGTGTCCGAATCACAGTGTCACTTCCCAGTGGTGTAGACCAGTCGCTTCGCGTTGCGACAGGAGCTAAGTGGTGGCTCACAGAGCGTGCAGCACGAAAGAATGCCGCATTTCATGCATATATCGCTCTGCATCGAGCCAAGCTAGTCAACGACCATTTCCTGCCTTTGACCCCGGAACGCCGCTGGCGAGATGTAGCAGGCGCTCCACCCGTCCTGACGTCAAAAATTGCTATTGAGGCTATCATCGACCAGTGGAAGCAACGAGCGGTTTCCACAGGTCATAAAATGTATAGAAGCCGCATGCGCATATCACAGAATGGGAAAGATCGTTCCGATCTTGCGATGATTCTCACAACTTCCGTTCAATTTCCTGCAACAGAGCCTTTGAAGCTATTCTGGGACAATGAAACAAACGTCGTCGTTTCTTTACATTCCCTGGAGTGCTTCAGTATATCGCCGGCCGAGCTGCAGCTAATGCGTGAGACTACATTTGTTCTGCTGTCGTCAGCAAGAACAAAGGTTCCCAGCAACGACGCCGTCGGTGCTCCTAATGTCTTGGTATCTCCGGATATCCCTCTCGATGAGCTTGAGACATGATTGGTACAGAATCGAGGGGGCCGGAATTACCTGGGCTGACATCTTGACTCCTCCTCCTCCGACCACAGGGATTCGTCCGATGCGACCTTCTGTATAATAAACCCCATTATTTTCTTGAATGGATCCAGCCGGACGATGGTTCAGAACCTTTGGTGTGCTGCGAGCCTTTTCCTAGGAGAATGGACCTCCTACTAAAAGGCACTTTGTGCCAACGGCTATCCGACAGGGGAAACCCGAATGGTGGGAAGTCTGGGGCAAAACAGGTGCCCACAAGCTTATGGACCGTTGATTATTTGCCGTAGGAATTGAGCCGCGCAAGTCTCCTTTTCTCCGCGCTGATACAGCTACAGCAGAGACTTCTGATCGCAGCGCATCTGAGGGATTCCGTTCTTGGGCACCTTGTATTAGCCTTGGAGTTCTTGCAGATGCTATTACGGCTTCTTCGGCTCAATGGACGAGCAATTATCAACGTCTCGAATATCTTGGCGATGGCGTCTTGAAATTCGCTGTGTGCATCCAACTGTTCCATGATCACTCCCTGTGGCACGAGGGTTACTTATCACAAAGAAAAGGCCAGATAGTATCCAATGCATCGCTCGCCCACGCCGCTCTAAATGCAGGGCTGGGACCGTTTCTGTTGACGGAACCGATGACGAGCAGAAAGTTGACTGTCCCAGGGGTTTCCGGCCAACCTTGCCCGCCCGCGGGCAAACGTGCAGTATCTGGAAAGGCCCTTGCAGATACGTTAGAAGCACTGGTAGGGGCAGCTTATGTTGACGGCGGGATGCAGCTTGCCTGGGCGATGATCCACGTGTTCATACCGAAAGTCGCGGACCAAATGCCTTCCCTGGCACGTCAGCGAACTCTCGCAGCAGGATTTAATTATGGGACCAGACTTGGAAGAGAAGGTTGACAGGTTAATAGGCTATTAGTTTCTTGATCGGTCCCTTGTATTGGAAGCTCTCACGCACCCGTCATGGCAAGGAGAACTTAGTACAGGATCGTACCAAAAGCTTGAATTCCTCGGGTGATGCTATTCTCGACATGATCATAATAGATGCACTTTACAAGCAAAGGCGGCGGTGACCAACGCACATTTTCTGGCATTTCTATGCATGGAATTCGGGCTACAAAACAATCAGACTTGTATTCGTGAATCGCAGAGCGGAGAATTTATTCGGGAAACTCAAGAGGGCGCTCTGGAGCTTTGGAGATTCATGCGGCATGATAACCCGGATGTATCTGCGGTCCAGAAGTTGTGCCTAGGGTGATATCAAAAACTGCGAGAGCCGATTCGCGCGTGCTTGGCAACAGGAAATACGTATCCGTGGGTTAGTTTAGCCTAGCTAGGAGCGGAAAAGTTCTATTCCGACATCATTGAGAGCGTTATCGGCGCGTTGTTCATTGATTCGCGTGGGAGCATCGAGCAATGCTGGGCATTCTTGACTCAAATCAAAATAATACCCTACTTGTCTCGCATTTTGCAGGAGGAGGTCATGGTTGAACACCCAAAATTTATTCTGGGTCGCTTGGCAAAATCAAGCCGAGTCGAGGATAATATTACACGCAATACCAGCAATACAAAGTTGTACGACGTCTCAGTCGTTCTGAATGACGAGGTTCTGCACCACGTTGAAGGCGGCTTGTCACAGGAAAAATGTGTCGTGACGGGGGCTGATTTGGCAATTGCGACACTGCGAGAACGGGGTTCTCGGCCCGCAACTTCTACTGAAGCAGAATTTTAAATTTTGACTACGGCTAATGAAGGCATTCTTTATCCGTTCTGCTCCAGCGCATCATTTGACATACAAATGTGACGGGAGTATTAATGAATAGAAGGCTTGTGCCACTTGGTAGTACCGTACCCACAAATATAGGTCATTTGCATTGGGCGGCGACCATGTTCTCTGGACTTTCCGGGACTCGTGATCTGATTATAAATTTGCTGTGGTGTTATACTTCCTAGTCTGTCATCTCCCTCGATGAATATATTTTCCCGTACCCCTCTACACCTCGTCTAAAGACTCCCTAATCTAGAATCTCACTTTCTATTCTTTTACTGGATTGCCCTTCAAGACAACTCGATAGATAGTAGTATATACTCTAATGTCCGATCGAGGTAGAATCCTTCGAGTTCGTGGACGCGGCGGACAAGGCGGCGGATTTCGAGATCATGACATCCACGGTCGTGTAAACACTGGCTCTAGAGGTGGGAGAGGTGGAGAGCGAGGCCGGGGAAAAGAGATATTCCGGTGAGCGTTTCTATACCCGTGCAGTTACAAGTTAGCTTATCATCCTTTAGACAAATCTATTGTGTCCTTTGAGAGCTAATAGAAGGTGATGCGCCAGGCAAGCTCAGGCCACAGAACTAGATCGGATAGTTCAGGAGAAGGAAAATGCTATCTAGAATGTACTAGCGGCTAATGATTTGTTTCGCTACAATGTGGGAGTCTCCCAAGAATCCAAGCACCGCAAGCTGAAACAGATTTTCCGTGTATCGCTGGTCTCACACTTTACGGAGACCCTTAATAGTATTGCGTCGGACTATAAATCCATCCTTATCTCCAGGGTGGATCTGTTGCAGAAGCAGCATGAACGTGTGTATGACGTGCATCATAGAGAAGAATACGAGGATCACCCCCAACAGGGCGCAAGGGTATTCCGCTTGAAAGTCATGTCCACTGGGAAAGTTAGTGTTTCTGCTTGCCTTGATTATCTCTCTTCGACGAACGCGAGCGCGATGTTTTTTTCTAAGCCCGAGGTGCTGCAGGCTCTGAATATTGTGGTGGGCTATTATCCCAAAACTAGCGAAGAAACAATACCTCTGGGTTCAAACAAACATTTCAATATTGATCCGAGCTCTGTCGAACGGTTTGATTTGGGTGCTGGTCTTGAGGTTCTCAGGGGCTTTTTTGGTGAGTGTTCGCGCTGCTACCTCACGATTCCTTATAAATTGTCAGGTCAAGGATGCTGCATGCTATCAGGAAGGAAAGCTTTCAACGGTAATGGCTGCATACCGGCGAGAAGGTCCCCCAAGCGTCTACAGGCTGGAAGCTTTCTTGAAGAAGCTGGGAATTCGAGTTGCCCATATCCGCCGGGTCAATAGCCAAGGTCAAGATATCCCACGGTTCAATATTATCACAGGCTTGGCTTCTCCTGCAGATGGAAAGTCTCTAGCTCACCCTCCAATTGTTTCTAAACACGGTGCTGGCCCTAGGGAGGTATAATTCTGGCTTGAAGGGGCTGATCTAAAAACCATTGGTAAGACAAAATCCAAATTAAAAAAATCCGCCAATTCCGGACCAGAAGAACCCGAAAGATACACCACAGTTTAGTAGTTAGGTTCTACCAGGTGAATAGAATCTTGATTGATTAATTGATGGCTATCAGGAACCAGTGCATTCAGGAGAGCTGCCGCTGTGATCACGCGTCCTCACGCACCCATGACCGTGGCCACCTACCAATGTTAGGAGTGCTTCTACGCCACTATGTAAACAACCTGTATAGTGGAGAAAGACCCTCAGCACAGTGTGATTACTGCAGCTGGTATGGTCTACCATCTGTGTCGTGGGGAGATTAGCCAAACTTGCTGCTCAAAGGTGACCACCCTGAATTGACGCGCCGTTTTCTTACTATGTAATGCTTCGAGTGCTTTTTCAACTATATCCTCCATCATATAGAGATTATAAGGCGTTCTGGGGGTTGGCAAAATACATGGACATAGGACTAAATTTCTAATTTGTTGAAAATCCGACCGTCGAGCCGGCGGGGTCGCATATACGCAACCCCAAAACTGGGGTAGGGGGTGGTTACGTTTATTGGGGAGACATGAACAACGCGCAAATTAAGGTACTTGTCAAACAATAATCCTTACATGGAATAGTTCCGTCTCAGAATTATTGGGTCGACATGTGGGATTGTCAAATTTTTCTACTCCATTTCCTGCATTTCTGATTATCGAAAAGCATAGTCTCTGCTTTCCCCAGTGCTTTGCCTTTTTTTAAGGACTATTGTGATTCTATATATTTCAAAAACCTCAATATAACAAAATTGTGTTTTTATTGTTTAATCAAGTTTAACATTCCTATAGAGCCAGTTGGCTATTGTGTTTTAACAACGTAATGATTCTATCCTCGGTACTGTAACACACGGTATGAATAACTCTCATCCATCCAGAACATATATGCTTTGGACGAAGAAGCTGTTACTGTATTGTTCTTGGTTGTGGCCGTTCGACGGAATTTGTCTCCAGCTGGAGCTGAACATAGAGCCTTAGGCGGCTCAACTAGGTACTGGGCTGAAAATAGGACCGGAGGCAGGGTTGGAGCCAAAATTGGGCATTAGAGTGAAGTTCAATTAGGAAATGTACTTAAATATGCAGTGATAGCTTATTGAGAATCCATATTTGTCACCACTAGCACAAGTCAGCTTATTTCTATGTCTCATCCATATAATACTCGAAGAAAAGGTAGCCCCAAGAACTACACCGTTCAGGCGTATGTCAGTGGTGCACCCATTCGTGGAGACGCCGCTGTATTTCGGTCCCCCATGGAAGAACCAGCTGGCTTCCGACTAAGGGATACTGCAGTAGAATCAACCAAAACGAAACAGAGATACCCCTGGCCTGGCCGATTGAACTGGAGGCGTCTCTTTCGCATACGGCACGCTGCATGGATTTTATGCTTATGGGCGTTCATTTTTGCAGGCAGGTGGTGTTACCTTGCGAAGATAGAAGCAGGAATCTGCGGTGTTAGTCAGATATCGTTGGAACAAACAGCTGTCCCTCAATGGGCACTTGATTTGATCAACGCACGGTGTGAGAGATGCCCGCAAAACGCAATATGCAACGTAGACAGGACAGTGATCTGTGAGGATGGTTTTATGTTGAAGTCACATCTGCTCAGTTTAACCGGCTCTACGTACCCACTTCCATGGTGTGGGCCTGCTCCTGAAAGGGCAAGACAGATTGACACCACCTTCACAGAGATTGTCACGATGCTTCGGCAACAAGTGACAAAGGCTTGGCGTGAGCGGTCTATAGAAAGAGTTGCTGATTCCAGGAGTGTGCGATTCAAAGAGGCAGACGTGAAGAATGAGGTGAAACAAAAAATCAAACCAATGGCCGAGGTAGACTTTAATACCGTCTGGGATGAAGCGCTCCGAAAGGGAGAAGCCAAAGGAAAGGTGATACGCGACAGCGCGTCTAAGAGCCTTGCCCTTATATCTCCTCCTACAAGGCTGGTTATTGCAGAGCTGGTGCAGCGCATCCTTTCCTTCGTCTTCCGTCTTTGAACTAACCTTGTTTCCACCTGCGGGAACTGCTATGTTTTACAATCACATATTTTGTTTACTGGTGTTTTAGATCTGTTGAAGTAAGCTAAGCCTAGATCAATGGAAATCCAGTATGCATTAAATTACAGTTTGTTTATTCACTGTATATAACCGCGGGCTATGAAACAGTACATCAGATTTTGGTATCTCGCCTACCAAGAATAGCCAGGGGTAGATAAAATTCTCGTCCAGTCAATTCACTGCTTGCATAAATTACGGCAGGTCGGTATCATATTAAGGTCTTTGAGCGACATCCTTTCCATGACATGATTCCAGATGTACAGTACTCCAAATATGGAGGCCATCGCTTAAATCAGCAGCGAAGAAAGGTAGCAAAAGACTGAGAAACATTCGCCCTGTTTTTTGGCTGTACAGTTCGGTGTCTGTCAAACAACTCGATATTGGGCGGTAGAAGAGATGGGCTAGGGGAAGGTACTTGACAAGCATTCAGAGGGGAGACTACGTCTTTCAGAAAGGGAAGGTTCGTTCCTCTAAAAATATGTTTTTAGATCCTACACTAGCAATATGATGTGCACCGAGGCAACAATCTATGTCGAAGGCTTTGCTGGCTCGGAATGGTGCTAGTTTCTCTATTTCTTTCCCCTATATATAGCTTCAATAACCTAGTTAGTAGTCAGGTCAGCTCAGAATAATTGAATATAGTTATGGCTAAACAACAAAATCACCGAATCTACGATATTATGATATAATACATCAAAGCTTCTCGAGTACAACACTTCTAGTGATCAGCCCATATATCCCATATCCCTGGAGTCATTCATTCCAATATAGATAATATTCCCTAGCCCCAGCCGATAGCGGGAACGGTCTAACAGGGTTTAAAAGGGGTGGGATCAATCGGCCTCCTCAGTGATAATACAAATGAAGCATAGCTTACACCCGTTATGTACTTCACAAGAGGCCGCTCCTAGGTATGCTTCCAGCTTTAGAAACAACGTTCAATTTTTAGCTTTTTTAAAATATCAGTCTAACACGTAATCCTTCGCAATGGCTCATTGGACATCCAACGTAGACATAGACTGAATGACCTAATCATCGGCCTGAACGAAGCGTGTCAGATGTGCATTTGAGTGTTGTAGTTCCCAGCCCATTGGGTACTGTATGAAAGGGGCGCCATATGCAATGACGGCTGCCACTGGGGCCAGCTCCAACCACAATACAACTACACGGTAATGCGTGGCCTTATCACCACTGTGACAAAGCAATTTGTCCACAACGATACATGCGCATATTTCAAAAGTCCTCGCTACTCTCGAAGTGAAGGATCTCTAAAGCATATTTAAAGGAGGGCACCGCCTTTTGCTGGCTTGTAGTAAAGGCAGAAAAGATCGATGTAGCATGTGGCTTGTTTCCTCACCTCGATTTGGCCCGTGAAGATCAACGGGACTTGCTCTAAGTCTAGGGCCATATTAGTGCTATGGAGAGGATTGAACTCACACCGTTGGAGGGCTCCAATGCAGTTACGCAGTTTACCATTCGGATCGTTGCCTCACAGACATATATTTCTCCCATACAGAAACCTAAATTACGAGCCACTATGGCTTCGGAGTCCAGCAATGTTGCACACTCTCCGCATGCTCCAGCACGGATAGAAACGGTGCCCACGGAGATCATTCAGATTATTCACATATATGCACTGGAACCCAATTTTGCGCGTGCGTCCGCTGTCATAGCCAAAGTGGTGTCGCGAAAGTTCTTCTATGATATTTTTCTAATACATGCATTCTGGTATGACCTTCACGAGATCTCTCAGGCAGAAGGACAATCCCACTCCTGCCTACTGCCACCTTGGTATCAGAGGCTCTCCTTCGACGAGCAGTGTCGACTCCAGGACCAGGTGATCCACTGCCGGTGGTTCACTGCACAGCGCTTCCAGGAGACCATGCAGAGTCTGTTCGACTTAACTAGCCGATCAATCAGTTGTGCCGGAAGCTACGTTAATATGGAACTATTGCCGGCCCCTTTGATGGCTATGCAGTCGTGGCGAGAGTTGCTCGGCCACGAGCCCTCTCTCCCGTGGCCAGAACGACGCGATGTAACTCCGACATGGGAGAGATTACTTCGAATCCCGTCAGCCCGACTCTTTACGATTCCGAACAAAATTCTTCGCGGGCCATGGTCCTTGGAGCGGGGTAGGTTATTGGGAACTGTCACCCTCGAACTTCTCCGGTCCTTACTGTGGAGTCGCACAAAATCCGTGGCCGGGAAGCCACATCTGCCCCCACCAACACTCGATCTGAATGAATGTTATCAGGGTATTGCGGATGCTATCTCAGAGCATCGGCATGTATGTTTTCACTATCTGCTTCAGATTTTGCGGATCCTGGGTCCAGCAGAGGGACCGGTCCGTCTTCCAGAAAGTCTCTTTTGCCACGCCATCCGCCACCACCCACGTAGCTCTACCTACTTGTGGCCACTGATCGAGACAAGCACGTCCTCCTTGCCAGACTGCGTTGAGGTCCATCTCTGGGTAGCGGCAGCCCGCACCCGTGGAGATCCGTTAGGGTGGAGCATTCCCGACCTTGTGGAATTGAATCGACTATGCGTGGAAACCACATCGAGCTTCTGCAGACGTGTTTTGCGCCGCATTCAATGTAGATTAGTGCGCATGGTAGAAGGGCAAAATGGCAATCTTCTAGCTCCTAGAAGCGAACTGTAGAGAATATATATGGCCACTCTTTTAACGTGGATCCAAAGCTGAATCGTGGTACACAAGATATGACAATGTAGTGGATCCGATGCTATTCGTTTGGTACATGAAGAGGTTCAAAACTACAATGGCTATAGATGCTGAGGCAGGCCATGGAAACAACTTTTATTCAGTGTAGTTACTCTTTTTTGTGTGACATAATTTATCTGAGTGCAAGGTATAGAGCAGATAAAAACCATTTCACAACGCCCGTAAAGAAGTGACCCGGTGGTTAACAGTCGTCTATAGAGAAACTACAAAATCAGACGCCATAGGAATGTCTAGCCTGTGCCATTTCACAAGATGTTCCTATGCGTCGAGATTGGACAGGTCAAAAATCTCCGGAAAAGACATGGTGTCTGCGGACGGCAATGAGTTGGCGCGGTTGTCGGCATCTACTACAGCATGCAACTTGCCCAGTTCCTGCAGCCTTTCAATTATTAGCCAATAGCGTGGTCCCGAGACCAACTGGCTGAACTCACAGAGAAGATAGCCTTTCTTTGATTTCCAACTTTAACTGCTTATTCTCCATGGTGAGGGTCGTGATCGTCTCCTGGTACAACTTAGTATCCTCCTTGGTTGCAGCAGAGCTTTCCAGGCTTGTCAATCGCGCTTCTACGCCTGTAATCCTGTGAAGAGCTTGGCTTTCTCGTTGAACAGCATGGTGGGATGGTTGAGTGTTCTTGGCGGAGGATCTACGGGAACCTGACGGAGGGTATGGCGGCGGAACTGTTGAATAAGGCGAATATCTTAGCTGCTGATAATTATACTTCATTGTGACAGCTTACACTCCAGTACTGGTATGCGGGCGTATCTCTTCTAAATATACACTGACAACTGCATCGGTGGGGGCAGGCCTTCCAAAGGAAAGATTCCTTTGTGCTATATTAAGGTAGAGATCTATTTATAAATCCCGAATTTGTCCTCCCTCGTTGGACATTCAATGATGAATGGGAACGCCGTGGCTGTCTTGAATCGAAGAGGCAGTAGAGACTCTGCGTAGAGTATGTTTACCGCATCGTATGGTAGACTCCTGGCATTGAGCTAGGGTCAAATGCCACATTGTTGAGATTTAACTGACACCTTGGTAGAGAGACGGGCTCCCCCATCACTGGTTTTATGGAAGGTATTACCCTGCCGATACCGTATCTCGCCATAGGATTTTCAAATGCATACCGTTCTCAACGCAATCTGTCTCCAACTCTGCACAGTTATCTCGGCCGATTACGAAAGCAAAGTTAGCTATTATTCATATATGCTAGAGTTACTGCGTAGGGTTGCGAGTGGGCCAGCACATGCACTTCGACTTAGGAATACTTGCGTAGAACCAACAGATATCCTGCGGTAGGGCATTCAGAGGGCCATTCAATATAGGGACTAGCCCATTCAGAGCGGTATTGTTGATATAGGACTGCGACTGAGAAGCCGTCATGCGTGGACACGCATCGTACAATATAATGCTAAATTCCAAGCACGCGGGTTTGATTGCTGGAGACTGTGCATAATGTTTCTCACATTACCGCTCATGTCAATCGATATATTCCGCGTCAGGATACTACCCAGAATGTGCTCTAGGGTGTTCCATGGACATCATGATTCCTAGCGTAAAGAACCCTACACACTCCCCTGCAAGAAGAGTTGTTGGCATGACCAGTAAGTTTTAGCTCTTATCGGACCCATGCAGCCTAGCGAAGTGCACAGTTAACTGCCTGGTGGCGTTACCCAAGAGCTTAATGCCGAGTGAGAAAACAAGGCATTCTCACTGTGATGAGATATCAGATGAAGCCCCAGGAAAGGTGTCGGATTTCTATTGCAACTAGCCAGCGGAATAGAAATAGACTGGCTTTCATCCCTCGTTATCGCTCCCCTAGCTGCATTCCGTAATTTCTATGGCCACATCCTCATCGACATTTACATTTACTGGAGCACGTGCACTGTTCTGCCGCCAGGCCCGGTACCAGCCCTGACACAGGTACGGGATGTGGGCTAGCGAAGTCTCACCAAATTGGCAGAGTTCCTCGTAGCTACGGGTTTGGATCTGCAGAAGTGCATACTTAGATCGCCAGGGGCCCCGGACGTAAGGAACAGACGGTAAAGTGATAATAGTCCATTGCCATTTCCGTGGGACATCATGTGGAGCAACGCGGAACCGACTCTGTATATCCAGCGCGCCTCTGCGGATTGTGTACAGGACCTCAGTGAAGCATGTGGCATGCATTCGCACTTGCAGCTTGCACATCCAAAAGGAAAGAGCAATGTGGGATACCGACGTATTAATTCTAGACATACTCTCGTGCTTCGTGCAGGTCTGTTGTTTGTGCCCTTCCTCTAGGA
>NVQI01000281.1:0-13179 GCA_002894705.1 Aspergillus sp. ATCC 12892 | reverse complement strand
TTTTTTTTTTTTTTTCTTATCTTGTTTAGCAGTGGTGCTTTGTCTTCGCCTACTTCAGCGTCTTCACCTGAAGCTGGCCTGAACGGCCTGAACCGCCTGAACCTCAATACTGCACACCCAGTGATCCGGCTCAACCCCTGTCTGGCTGACATGTCCTCTTTCGGCCGCACTATACGGTCTGTGATGTACGCATGTAGCTTAGTACTTGCAGTCCCACTTCGCATTGTTACCAATCGCTAAGGATTCCAATGACGGAGTCACACACACACATTCACGTAGTTGCCAGCAGATACACTGACCTGCAGTCCCGTCACTTCCCACGACGAAGTGCTTGTTCCCAAATATTTCAATTTACTGGCTGATTGATCCCTGCAATTAGCTTCGACGAGGCAGCACAATGTATTCACTGTGACCGGAGCGCCAACCAGAAGGGGCTGTTCAATATCGATAGCCCTCAGTGGGGTGACATCCTCCATGTTCTTTGCCCAATGGCATTTTCCGTCATTGCTAGCAAAGATAAACCCGCCCCCGGTTTTTATGGCCACGGGACAACTTGGTGCATCCATAGGCGATATTAGAAATCCCAGTCCCCAGGTATCCAGAATACTGCTAAAGTGGCCCAGAACGTCATGCTTCTTGGTCATCTGCTGCTCACGGACGTCTTCCGCGTGCTCCTTTCCCGAAGGGTGACCTGCACTGAACATCAAGACTGGCGCACAGGTCATATTACTGAGACAACTGAGGTTGACGAGCTCTGCTACTGAAAGGGAAAACCTTTGGTCCCTCTTGAGCCCCAGCAATATCACGCGCCGTAGGGGTGTGTCCAAGAAGAAAGGTTGGATGGGGCCAATATGTGCTTGCGTATACGACAGAAAATCAAGGCAAAGGAACTGAACAGCTAGTGCACAAAGTTGAAGGCACTTCTAAATATCATTCACCTCTGATGATTCGGTTATTCCTGGTGAGATGAGCTCTAGAATAGCCTTTGATGCGATTAGAAGCTCGTTTGAAGAAGACACCTCATAATTAGGTTGCTGCGGCGACTCCACTATCATATACCAGAGACACTGAGAGCACATCATTAAAATTCTCCAATCGCTTCGGACCGAGGGAGCTTGGTAGCTCGACAAGAATCGGCTGCTCCCGCTCAGAATCCAGCAGATATATTTGAAGCGCCAGGGACAAAAATAAGAGAGCATTATGTATTTTCATGTCGCCTATTGTTTACCTCCACGGACCTATTTCGCAGTGATATCGGTGACTTGTTACAAAACCTCTATCCTGCCTGGTAGCAGGAAGGGCTCTGGGGAACAGAGTATGACGTTTTTATCCACATGATTCTATTATTCACCGTTTAGTGAAGGTTACTAAGTACGTAACTAAACTAAGAGTGTGTGCGTGTCGGGCACCTTCAACTAGAAGTCGGCTTTCTGCTCCAGTACGTTTTATTCGATGGAGAAATCATGTTCAGCAAATAGTTACTAGTGAATGAGCACTTGATTATAAACCGATATCATAGTCACATTTTGAAAATAGAGATCACAACAACAGATTTCAACGGCAGAAACACAGCCCTGATACCGTTATCAATGGTGAAAGGGAAAGAGCGGCAAGGAAGCTGGTTCGAATATTAGAGGACCAAAAAGAGGAGAATGGTTAAAGTCAGTAGCCGAAAGACTAGTATAACCCTCTCTGACATCAACTCCAACGATCACACATATAATGATCATTTTGCAGCTAAGCAAGCGGAGAGGGGGGAAAGAGAAAAGAGAAAGACAAAGGATCTTCCATGGACTGGGATCAAGAAATGTGACGGCCCCGAGGATAAATAAGGCCAAGGGAAAGCTCACTTTGCTATGTATACTACGGATGTGCCCATGTCAGGTTGTCGGGGATGGCTGGTCTGACAAGGCTTTGATGTCTGCATGAAGACCTGAATGTTATGTGAGAACCTTAGTGAACTACTGCATGTGTTGATATCAGGCTACGTACCAAGGCCCTCCCGGATAATACGGAAAAAGTTTGGGTCAGTTGTATTACTTGATGCTTGCCATATACCAATGCCATCAACGCGGTTGTTCTGCTTGTGCTTCTCGGAGTAGATAGACACTACCTGCGAAGCTCATATAATGAGACCATTGCAAGCATTGCAGAAGGCAGGGCTGACTTAACTCACCTTTTCAGGCGGCACGAAGTATGTCGGATCCGTCTCGTCGATATCTCCTGGGACTCCTAGCACAATTTTTGCCATGGAAATTGGTCCTCGTAGATTCAGCCAATAGTTGAGGGAGGAGCCAAAGTCAGGCTTGAGGAGGCTGCAGCCTGGATCATTATAGAATTGTACGCTGTACATGATTTTTGATAAGTATAATATCGGGCAGAATTTGCAAGGAAACCTTACAAAAGATAGTCGAACTTTGTCAAGTTGACAGCCTGCTCCAACGGATTACAATTCGATAGGCACCCATGATGGCATTCGGGTGCCGCCGATACGATCAACTCCTTTTGCCCTTGGAGCTCTCGAAGTTTAGCAATAAACTCGTCGTAGTGCCATTGGTAGGCCTGGTAACCTTCAGGAGTCTCTACGGATGTCTCCTCTGCCAGCATAAGAGTGTTGAATATACAGAACTGTGACAGAGAATGTCAGGAATCCACTCACCTATATCCAAGTCTACACCGTCGAGTTGCACATCTCCAAACGGTCTCCAATAAGAACTATTCTTTTTCCCTGCAAAAAACATATGGTACATTTGCTCTGCGGTATTGTTCGCCTCATCAGCGCTATCAAATCGGTATTCTCCCGGACAACCATGTCTAGCACAGTCGTGAACTGTAGCCCCGCCCATGGACATGAGAACCTTGACATTGCGATCTGGGTGAGATCCTTCATTAGAAAGAGGTCTGTCAACTGCTGATGGATTTCTCACTCTGGCAGTAGGTGATATCGCTCGCAACAGCATTACATCCGCTGGTATTGTTGGTTGAGCAGTCAGCAGTGTCCATCTCCACATGGAGCGTCTCATTGCCAAATTTATCGACAAAACCGAGGACAACCACTGTCAGGCAAAAGTTAGTGCGACATTGGCACCACAGCGTGAACGATTATGCACCGTTGTAACCTAGGTCACAGTATGACCGCAACGGCTTTTGGGTCAGGCGCGATCCTTGGCCCCAGTACGTGAACAAAAGCGGAGTTGGAAGCTGGCCTGTTGAAATTGGGACAAGAAGCGTGAAGAGCAGGGCAATAACAGAAAACGTAAACATTGTTAAGCTTAATGTATCAATTGATTGCTCAGTAAGAAACGCAGTGCAAAATCTGGTGTTCGATGTTGACTTTGAGAAATTTCACTATTATACCTGGTCCCCGACTGGCTATATGGGACGCATTTAGTGAATATAACGTCATTATGGCCCTCCATTATTTCATCAAGCTCGGGGCTTCCTTTTTCCTATCTTTGATATTGGATGTTGTCTATAATCTCTTATGAACTTAAGAGCTTGGAAGAATCTTATTAAACCCTACGGTACCAATGCAGAACTTGTTATGATTTAACAGCGCTGGCCTTGTCTCCTGCCTTCTCTTTTGTCATCTTACTAATTATTTAGCCGGCGATAGCAATCCTGCAGCAAAGACCGCATGCGGAGTAAAGTTTTGGCTTGGTTGGTAACCCAGTAGAGAAGAGCTAGAGAAGTGCTTGGGACAATGCTTATCTTGAAAAACTGCGACCAAGATTGGTGGGGTTGCTGTCAAGCAATTGCTGTGGCGATTGTTACCCACTTCTGGAGTCTACCGGAGAATGCACACCTTTGAGATAAACAGACTTGGGGATTTGAACTCGCCGATCGCAGAGATTTCTAAATACTATTATACTCTTTCCCCCCATATTGAATGGCCTCGTCGTATACTACGTAGGTAAATAGATTGCAAGGGCCAAACCTCCTGGTTCTGATATATTCCGCGTATATGTGTTGACCATACAGATATGATTAGCGCGGATTGCCTAACATGGTTCCTAAAACATCTGGAACATCGTTCTCAGAGTCATTATTACATCAGGTAACCAAACTAAATTTATAAGACCTGCCGGATTCTATAATTCAGAACTCTATACTTCGTTGGCATTCAGTAAGTTTCTATATACCTAGAGCGATTCCCAAACGTCTTCCTATTTGTGTTTGTTCTGATGCAAGGATGACAGAGTTGATGTTGCATTCCATTCATTCTACAAATTGTTCCATTGCCCCCCGAACGCCTCTCACCACTGAATCGCGTGTAGGAAAGTCACATTCATGTGTGAACCGGCTGTACCAGGAAATATGACCCTTCAACCTACATTACGGTGAGCTCACCAGCACTCAGTCCGGCCGGCATAATTTACAGTTTTTACAACAATTTAGGGCTTATGTGCGGCTCAACGCTCTCCCAAAATGCCCGTAATATTCTGTGGTTCACTAAACCTTGAGACATTGGCCACGTACAAACTACACCGAGTCACAGATGCCGTACTAAGGTCATAGCAGCCTCTCTACAAGTCACAGTAATCGTGACCGGCTTATTCGGAGTTATACAATGGTTACCCGGCCCTGGTGGGTAAATTCAGTTATCATTAGATTCCGGAGCACAAAGTTATAGATCGTGTTATCATGTCTACCAAAAAACGCATTGCATGCCGTCATAGACATGGGGCGCACCAAGGCTACTTAAAATGGCCTTCTAAATCCTACTTTAGCTGAAAATTGCAAAGAAGTTAAGGCGTTTAACTATTATTGAGAGTAATAACTCTGGCCGTTGAGTGGCCTCATTGAATCTCAACTATTCAATACCAATATGTCCGCCCCGGTCTATTTCCTAAGCACAGTTTCTGCCAACACTTGCGGGAAAACCCTAGTTCCAGGGGACAGCATCTTTGTCTCTTGGCAAGTAAGTGGTGGAAATCCGGGTTACGACAGTTGTTTTGTTTCTGTGCGACCAATTTCGGATCTCCATGATGATGATGCCTATGTTGCTCAAGTATATCCCCATCCTCAGTGTGGCGGGTCTTCCNNACGGAAGTGAGTTCACTGTTAGAGTTAATACTGGGGTCGGTATATATGCAGACTCTTGCACCTTCAAGTACGTTGTAGTTGCCGTCCCACTGGTATTCACACATAGTTGACCGTTTCAGAATTGCGAGACACCGCCATGATGTATCGTACACAGAGATAACTGCTTTCCTCGGCCTTGCAGTATCGTTTCTAAGCATGGCTATCGCGTCCATCAGCCTATTCACTACTCGTCGCGATAAGGCTAAAGAAACAGACAAGGAAAATGAATTACGTGAGGCACAAGCTTCAGCAACTAATTCTATTCGCGACAAGAACTGGCCGGAGGCTGAAGAGAATTGTCGTTCGGTGATGAACAAAATTCAGCTCTTAAGGGGAAAGGACTCTCCGGAAACTCTCCAAGCGATGGAACAATTAGCAAGCATATACGACGTACAACAAAAATTGACAATGATGGAGGAGTTATACAGGACATTGGTGAAGAGGGGAAGACGTTTCCTCGGTCCCACTAATGCGGACACATTGAAAAACCATGAGAAACTCGCAGATGCGCTTTTCCGGCAAGACAAATGGAGTCAAGCGGAGGCCACCCTCAGGGAGATTCTTGATCTGATGGGAGGACTGCCAGCAGATGGCGCTGGAGATATAAATATTCGGAGGGTCCTTGGTAATTTAGCGCAGGCGGTCGAGAACCAAATGCAGTGGGCTGAGGCAGAGATATTATATCGCCAACTTGTGCGCATGACTAGGCTTGCTGTGAACCAAAACAGAACGTTGTATTATCAACATTTATCTCGTCTTGCCGGTGTTTTATGCCGTCAAGGCGGCCGGGCACGTTTAGAGGAAGCTGTCCGTCTATATGAGGAGGTTAACGCATACAACGAACGGGCTAGAGGAGTCGATAGCCAGACCACAGCAAGGAGCAGGGCTGAGCTGGATAGGGCGCAGCAAAGCCTTGCGCAGCAAATGACTTAAGCCGCATTTCTAGATACGCTATTATGACAATTTCCAGGTTAGTTGCGCTGTAGGAGCTTCCCGTCTGTAGGTCGGCTATTATTCGCTAGTTAAGGGCGTCTACTGCACCCAAATTGGCGTGGCTTCCTTGGAGATTTAGGTCTGTACATCAAACGAGACTGGGAGACAATCAAAAGTAACCATGCTTATCTCGTTCACTTGTGATCCTTGTCAATTGGCCATTCGTAGCTCACTCTTTTGTTTGAAGAGTTTGTGCAGACAAGAAGTTTCGTTCTTCATGCGTGCAAAAGGATTGCTACCACAACCAATAAGGTGGACTGGAATACAGGCGGATCATAAGTCTAAGTAGGTACGGGCGGACGTTTCCCTTGAATCAATGGGTCGAATAAGAACAGGCACCTTCATCATTGGGCAGGCATGGTAAGATAGAACTCAACAAAAGCGCTAAGTTAACATGTTTATTAAGTGCGTTTTTGGTGATGCACTGCATATAATGGGCTCAGTCTTCCCCGTGGTTCGCTCGTTCTCTCCTCTGTTCCTACAAATTCTTTGCAGTGGTTGGAAAGCCATCTCTACAATATAAGGTTGTGGGAGTCATGACGATTTGATGACGGTAATTGGAACAAAAGGCGCGATGCCGGGGGGATGGACGTTCGTGACGGTTATACCACAGTATCATCAACAAAGATAATGTCACTCATTACCCGAATATCTCGATCGACTCTTAAGACTGTGCTTTGTGAACCATGGAATAGGCCATCCCAAGACACTCTCGCGACGTGTGAAGAAAAAAGGTAAGCTCGGCTAAACCCGGGCTTTGTGACAGCCCATTCCCGGTTGCATACGTAGAAAGGCGGGAGATCATTGTTTCCATTAATTCGAGATTGCTTTTAGCTGCATTATTATTAGGATTGTCGAGCACACTCGCGAACAGGATGTTGAATGCAGCGAAGATGTAGAGGGTTACAAGTCTGGTACATGTTAGTTTTGCGTATCATGTAGTGGATAGGAGGAATAAGGAATTTTCATATACCGGATCCCATACGGCCACCACCCGGGAGGAAGGGCCTTTAGCAGAAGCGCCGTCTGGCGGGCAGCGCCTACACATGCCGTCTGAGAGAACTCCGTAGCTCTGGACGGCGTAGAGGTCTTTGGTGCCCGGAAGAAGATTTGTGTCTGATGCAATAGAATAACGGTATTGTGATACGCACATAGAAGTGACACGAAGGGAGACTTGAGGCGGCCTGGTAGTTTGGTCACAAATTCCATAGCATGGGAAGGCTCCACTGGTAAGGTTCGTTGAAAACTTGTTAGTTCTAGTTGCAATGCATGTATGGTGGAAGACTGTTCATGCGGGAACGTCTTCATGGCCTTTGTGCTGTAGAGAGACGTATATATCTTATGTCGGATGACGCTTAGACGACGAAACCAAGTAAAGAAATCCATATCAGAAAGACCGGAACTTTGAGCAATAGACTCGTATACCCAGTCTGGATGGGGGCTGTCTGTACCGAGATCGGCTGAGGCATCGCTGGGTGGCAGTCCTTGCCACGGACGGTATCTGTGAGAGTTAGTTAGGCTGATTTAGTGTGGTCTCTAGCTAGGACCTACAGCTCTTCCATCATGTGTCCAAGAGATAGAATGAACATTGGTTGATCCTGTTCTCTGCATGTAGATCGTGGGATTGCACAAGTACTATGGATTCCAAACTGGGCACATGAGCGCATTGCGATAGTCAATAGGTTCTGATACATGGGTGTTTCAAACCCATTGCAGGAAAGAAAGACCTGTCGGGATAACATTAGCAACCGTCTGATCAAGGCAAGACAGAATACCGTATCACACGCACGATGCCCATTAGTGCTTGAACAGCCATCAGATCGGGCTTGCGTAATAGAAGGTCTGGCACAGCGGCCATTGCATTCTTGTAGTACACATTCGACTTGGTCCTAGCGCCACTCTGGCTAGCCTGATGCAGGGATCGGTAGCGATAGCCAATTGCCAATGCTATGTTAAGGCCAGCCCACCATGATGGATCGCGCGGTCGCCTTCGCTCATAGCTGTTATTCAGAAGGTCTGTGAAAGTATCAGGATGGAATAGCGGAAATATGTCTGTTGTATAGGTGAAGAACGTGTTTAGGACTTCAACAGCCTCTCGTTGTGGAGGTAGTGCGGTGAATACCGGCAGTCGACCGTGACTAAGGTAAGTGTTTGGAAGATTTCCTTTTGATGACAGGGAGTCATTGATGTTGTCTCGAAGGGGTCCGAGTTGGCAACCCATCTCACACTGTAACCATTCTTCCCATTGAGCCGACAAAGAGTACAGTGGCGTTTTACACGCTGAGAACCATTAGTGATGAGAAGCAATGAGTTGATAGGAAAGTCTCACAGAGCAAGCTAAGCCAATCATGGAGAAATGTCTTTGTCCATTGCTTATACGCGATAAACTCATTAACCAGCCCTGCCCCAACCTTAGTTTGGCTACGGCTGCGCTCTTTCCGTTGCGCATGGAAGGAGTCGCTTAGTCGCACAACCGAAGATTGCAGTCTCTGTTTATTCCGATTCCTGTAGCGACACGTTAGTGATCCACATGGGGCTTTCTGGGCGTGGGACCCGGATTCCTAACTTGATACCTGGGCGCCGAGATAGACGCGGTCGAACCGTCCGAACGCAAACCGCGCCTCGGCGTTCACAAACAGAACACGTAGAATGGTCGGGTGCTGTTTCGCATTTTACTTTCCACCTCCGACAGAGCTCACAGGCCTATATCTATCGGTTAGAGCGTGTGACATATTCGCAGGGGTGTCGTACAATTTGGCGTTGGCCCGGTGTTTCTTGGCTAGTAGTGTTTAACATCTCGCTTGCACTTCGGTCCTCCTGCACTAAAGGTTCCATTGTTCAAATTAGAATAAACTAGATAACAATATCCGCTCGCCAAGATGGTGGCGTGAAATGGTTAGAGGGAAAAAAGTCTGAGAACGAAAAAGTTGAGCCAGGGCATAACTCTAATGGACCGTTATGCACCATTCGCAAGTAATAGGGATTTGTGCTCAAGGCCGATGGTCCACCTTCCTGTGGGGACACCGGGGGGGAGATCTTACCGTAATATTACAATCCCTGCATAATAAGGTAACCCTAAAATATGCTTGTATTGGAGGCGGTCAAGACGGTGCAGGATGGGTCCACAGCTCAATGCCTCGGCGTATCAAATACTCATCATCTATATTGACTGGCTTCTGTCATAGGCAATTGATGTCAAGGCTATCATTCTTTCGATGACATCCAGACGTAAGCTGTACACAACTAAATAGAGCACCAACAAGTGTCTTTATTCATCACAATGTGCCACCTTTACCAATTGTATATATATTTCTATTGGACTAGATCTGTATTCGTTCCTAGCTATACAAGAACACCAAAGGATTGTGCCGCTGTCATAGCTGAGCTGTAATGCACCACCAAATGAACTTGCTACAATACGGTCTATTATCCTTTAAATGCTTCCTCCAGAGCTAGCAAGCTATATGCAGTGTCCTTTACAGTGTCCTGTAGCGTGTGGACAGTAATTCCCAGAAGGGTTTTGGCCTTGTCATTAGAGACCTTTATGACCGCCGATCCGTATTTCCCGGGCTGACCAATAGGGACTTTATCCCTGACCTCGGGGACGACTGATCGAAGGATATCGCAGACTTCTTGATAGGTGTAGCCTCCCGAACTAACAATAAAGCGCTCTCCTGCCCCCTTCTCCGATTCAAATGCAGAGAGGTGGGCTTGAGCAACGTCACGAACGTCCGCAAAGACCGGCAAAATTGCCGACGGTATCTCAGTGCTACTACCATTGAACAACCTGTAGATATCACCCACACTTGTATTCAATCTCTCCATGGTAGAAACGTGATGCTCTACGGGGCCATAGATCATGGGTGGGCAAATTGTGGTAAGACTGAAGTTAGGCGTATTCGTTTCCATATATCGCCAGGCAGCTTTCTCCGCAACTGCCTTGGAAGCAGCGTATGCGACTATGCCATGGGCGCTTTCAGCCTGTTCGAATGTCATAGGATTCCAATCTTCCTCGGTATATGGATAGCCAGGTTGCGGGCCTTTTCCGACGTCTATCACGGCAGCCATTGAAGATGTTATCACGACACGGCGAACACGCGGTGCATACTCCTGGGCTGCCCGAAGAATGGACGTAGTGCCGTTAATAGCGGGCCACAGGAGGTCTCGTTTATTGTCCTGGACTGAAGTCTGGAATGGAGAAGCGGTATGAATGATCTAGATAGGTAAGTGTTAGATTCTCGGAATATTCTGACATCAATTAAGCTGCACTGATACGGAGTCTTACACCATCGACCCCTTCCACGGCTTCATTGAAGGCTCCGGGTTGTGATATATCCTCAACAATAGCAAATGACAGCCGATCACTGTATTGCGAAAAGCCCTTGCGTACGTTTGCTGCGGCCTGGTCGGATCGAACAGTCCCGCGGACAAAGTAACCTTGTTGAAGAAAAGCCTTCACAATATGAGTTGCGAGGAAACCTGAAGCCCCGGTGATGAGGATAGTTTTGCTGTGAGTGACAGTCATTGTGCAACTGTGTGTGGATTTGAATAGTAAGTTTGTAGGCTGGGATGAGTCCGACACTATGGCACTGCATTTAGGCAAATAAATATATATACCCTGCTTTTCTTGTGAAACTCCATATTGCTGACTCTTCTGATGTAGTTATTATCCCTGGATACCTCCGCATAAAACGGGTTGTCGGTGGATCAATCTTGCACAGGAAGTATCGGAACCCAGAACGCGTGCGGTAACGGAAGGCCCGTAAATCCCGACCGTCGATCTCCACTTAGTTCCAGGTTTACTCCTGCGCTATGTCTTGAGAATGGCAGATGATTAGCCACTAATCTCTTCATCAGTCTAATCGACCCATCCTCTAATGTCCTGGCCACCTTATCTGTTCCAAAGTGTTTTACGACTCCACCGGATATTACCCTATGTAACGAACGAACTCGATACATTATGCCTGTATACGATCATATGGCAGCTTTATGTTGTGGAAACATGACTGTGTTACCAGGTGCGGTGGGTCTCACCCTTGTTACGGTGGGGAGACTGACGCGAGCAAGACCTACTATGTTGCATTGTTCTAGGATAAAAAATTGTGCCATGTTGGATATCTTCCTCCACTACGATCCCGATACCGTATCCACCGAGCTCCGTCGCTTGACGCCCGGCAGAACGGCAATAGTACAGCACGATGTGTATCGCCCCAGGTACACAGAAGGCTTGTACGCAATCTTGTCAACACAGGACCACTATGCCTTTACTATCAAATCGGAAAGGATCAACCGAACGTTAGTATATATACTCCCAGGTCAATGGCTGGATGAATGCTGCTCGTACAATATCATCTCATAAAAGTCTGACAATATCTTGATTAACTTCACTTTGTATCGTTTCCCATCACAACGCTCTCCCAGCAAGTAGTTATGGGCTCCACAAACTTCGACCAGCGACTAATGTGCTGCGTTGTCGACGAATTGGCGGAAAGTAAACCGGAACAGCTCTTCTGCGTGCAACCTATTTCCTCCGATTTATCCCAAGGTTGGCGGAATGTATCCATGAGGGATCTCGCGGGCGCCGTGGATTATACCGCCCGGTGGATTGAGATGGCAATGGGGAAAGGCTCTGACGTTGAGCCACTAGCTTACATTGGAGCCAATGACATTCGCTATGTGGCTTTCTATTTGGCTTGCATGAAGACTGGCTATGCGGTAAATACTCATACGGGTTTCTCAGCATCAAAATGAAACTCTATCTAACCAAATATAGGCATTGTTACCTTCTACAAGAAACTCAATCGTGGCCACATCGCATGTTCTGACTACCACCAAATGTTCAAAGGTTGTTTACAGTGCTGAGAGACACAAAATTGCCGAAGAAATAGGGGATAGTGTACAAAACGTCCGATTGTTCGAGATACCCAGCCTCTGGGAAGTATTCGGTGCCCGGGCTGAACCTTACGCTTTCAATGCAGATTTCTATCATTTGCAAAATAAACCATGCATTATCATCCATAGTTCAGGGACCACCGGTAAGCCTTGACAGTTGCGATAACCCCTACTCACTACTAACCCTCCTTCAGGTCTCCCTAAGCCGGTATATCTGACAAATGGATTCTTCAGCGTCATTGACAATTTTCCCAGGACGCCAACGCCGCCGCGCAGACTGAACAAATCAATCACGTCAGTAGCGCAAGGCAGACGTCTGTTCACCATGGCTCCGATGTTCCATTTAATGGGGCTTGTCATTCTCTCGGGAGCCATCTTTCACAATACGCCCGTCGTTTTGAGCCCCGAAAGACCAATGACCCCCGGACTGCTTAGTCAAATTCTAGAGACTGCCCGTCCGGAAGTAGCTATGCTCACACCATCTGTCATACAAGAGCTGTCCGCTTTTGAAGAAGGCTTGGAGGGGTTACAAAAGTTCGAAGCAATACTCTTCGGTGGCGCACCCCTTTCACCGGAGGTGGGCAACAAGCTAAATGAAAAAGTGGCTCTCCACTCCATCATTGGGTCCAGCGAAGCTGGGTTCATGGGAGCATTGATTTGCACGCACCGTGAAGATTGGGCATACTTTGAGTGGAATCCGTACAGTGGTATACACATGGAGTCGGTTGGTGATGGAGTATTTGAGGCTGTCATACGGAAGGACGAACATCACGAGTTCCTCTGTATATTCCATACCTATCCTGATATTACTGAATATCGAACAAAAGATTTGTTCACGCCACATCCGACCAGGCCAGGACTGTGGAAATATCACGGTCGGCTTGACGACGTTATTGTACTCAGCAACGGTGAGAAGTTTAACCCTACCGACATGGAGAATATCGTGGAGAGTCATCCCTTAGTTTCAAAAGCCATCGTTATTGGTCAAGGACGATTCCAGGCTTCATTGCTCATACAGCCAAACTGGGGCCAGTGGAGTGAGGATCAAGACAAGGCGGACTTTATCGAGAAAATATGGCCCGCAGTTGAGAGAGCGAATGGCATTGCTCCTGGCCATGCCCGTGTCTTGCGTACAAAGGTTGCTATCGCTAAGCAGGATACACCATTCGCGCTAACTCCCAAGGGTTCAGTCCAGAGAAGACAGATATC
>NVQI01000027.1:994722-1045965 GCA_002894705.1 Aspergillus sp. ATCC 12892 | reverse complement strand
TCCAGACTCCTTGAAGATTGGGAGGAAGGCTATTCTCGCGGGATGATGAGATGAACAAGTGGCGACCATAATCGAAAAGGAGCTTCTCCAAGTATGGATCTCCGTCTGTCTTGTTGGCATTATAGTTGGTTATAAGTGTGGAGAGCTCTGTGCCGGTGGAGTCTTGGGTATCTGGCAGATCCAAGGTAAAAGCACTCATCAGGCCGCTGTAGTCCTCAATGTGAGCGGTCCTCAGTTTTGATTCTGATTGTGACAAGGCTGCCGATGTGATTGCCTCGACATATTCTGCTGGATCCTCCCCCTTGAAAGTGTAACTGGTCGCCGCGGTTCCCTTAGTAGCGTCGAAGTCCGTTCCCGCACCGATTACAATCGTCAGGGAAGAGCTGTTTCTGGTGTTGATAGACAGCTTTCCGGTTGAGCTGTCACAGCTACCAAGAATAGAGCTTCGAGCAATCGTATCGTATATCATTCCACGCGGAGGTCCCTCCTGTGTAACACCTCGGAGACGAGCGAAGTCCGAATCGCAGGTAGCATTCCAGAGTAAGCTTTGCTCGACAAGTTGGTCGAAGTAAATAGTAACATTAGACAAAGCTGCTGTGGAGTTCAACTTGTAGATACAAACTTGAGCAGGGTAACTACAGTAGATGTCTGTAGTATACTTTCCCTTACTTGTCGAGTAGGTTGTCGTATGAATACCGGTACCGAGATCCAGGGACCGAGTATAGTCGCTGACTTTGTCAATTCCATCTATCGCAATGGTAAGATTGGCTAATGAATGGAAGGATCCATAGCCGTCTGTATCTCCGTGCAACCGTGAATCGTCTAAAAACGTTAGATAACGATTGGCGAAGACTTTGTTAAAACTGACTGCCAGTTCCTTTCTTCCAGATCTCGTCCCGAATTTCGGATAGGATCTCCGTCACACTAGAATTCGGGTTACCACCCCGATAATCCTTGGATATTTTAGCTGCGAATATATGCATTTTATCATAGTTCAGCAAAACTCACGTTGACCTCAAAGGGGCCACCTTCCCAAAGCTCGTCGTGGTTGAGATTGAGCTTTTCCGCGCCCGGCTCTCCGAACGGCATCACTGTCAGGGTTAGTAAAAAGTATCTACAGGTTGAAGAGATAAACATACCCCCAAGCTTGCCATTCCCCAGAGTAAAGGCCTCATTAGTCGTATCCCAGGACGCAGCCTTCGACGACCACAAGGAAGTCGCCGTGGCAAGGGAACTCATCCCGAGTAAAACCAGGGACCGCATATTTCTGGTCCTGGCTACACAATTGCAAATACGGATGCCAATTGAAACAGAAAGTTGGGCATTAAGCACTTTTAAGCCTTCGCCGATCTCGTTTCACGTCGTGGGCTGCATGTTCCTCCTTCGTTTTGTTTCTCCACCATTGGGCAAAGTCACGGATAAATTCCATGCGGGGAAGCTGTACTTGTGCCGGCTAATTTCGTTCCTAAGTGGAATCTTGAAGACTTGCTAGCAATACCCACACCAAAAATCTAAAATGATCTTGCACCAATGATAGAAGTGCTTTAGTAGCTTGAGGGTCTTAAGGATCTGTTTGTGTTGAGCTCTGATTGAGTTCTCATGACTGTGGAGTTGGATCTCGTTTAGCGTCGTCTTATTTTAAAAGACACCGTTTCCGATCCTTGCTTTTTCAGTGCTGATTTCGAATATTGATCTGGAGGATGAATTGTAGAGCAGTAGCTACTATTATGTTTCTCATGGCACTGAAGCATTCGCTTATCGACATTCAGGCGTATGTTGTCGAAACTTCGAATTATAGTTTTTACAGATAAATGTCAGGCCACTTCAGCATTGCATAGAGGGGTTTATTCCATTAGAGTAGGCACAGAGGAGTGAATGAGTCAGTTCAACAAACTACCTCTGCGGGTAGGTACAAACCGACTCGTCCGTACCTTGCAGTTTAGGGCTCACGCCTGAGGCTTGATTGAAGCCGTGTGAGTGCTTTTAGTAGAACTGTGAAAGCTATTTTAGCCAGGTGTCTGTGTCGGCGGGTGGTGCGAGCTTTGTGATTCCGTCGGTTGATCGCATGAGGGCATCATCTCGCGACAAAAGTACCGATATACTTCCTTTCCGATCGGATTATCTCCCGACTGAAGAATACTAGAAGCTCAGACCGGACAATAGCCCAGCCATTGTGTGATCTTTCCAAGTCCAGAGCATCTAGCATGAATCCGATATTGTTCTGGAGGAGTGCATGGTGGACACTATCCCAAACAACATGCAGGTCATCACTACACAGTCCGCTGAATTTAGTCGTGTCGAAGCCCTGTCTCTCGAGGGAGAGTCTGTGCAGTTTTATTCCTGCAGCATCTCGGATTGCGAATCCCATGATTTCTTTTGTCTTGCGATGGACGCGAACGAGAGTATTCTGCCTATGGAACTCGCATCCTATTCCGTGACGGAGCAAAGGAGCAAAGGATCCAACGCAAAGTCGTAATAATTGATGGACATAGCTGTTCTCAAACAACATTAGATCTCCGTATAACAGAATATCAATGCTTCGGGTAGAGAGTCACAAACCTTTGGAACCATTTCATTTTCCGCTCCACCGTCGTTAAATCAAAAAGGATTTTCGCATACGTTGTATCCCTGCCGAATGGTTTTTCCATCAACCCGGAAGCAAGAATCAGAGTCTCATCTCTACTGTTGGCCTTTTGGCTTCCATGTTCTTCCGTAAGATGCAGGTTAAATGGCGCGCCTCGCTCACATTTTCCTGGCTACCTGTGACGGCGACCACTTCACCGAATACCCAGATGTCCGGCGGAAACAGCTTCTTGAGAACAGACGTGATATTTGGGGCTGCATCTGCAGACCAGCTTGGAAGAACCCGGGGCGCCGACGTGAGTAGACATGCCAGGGAGAATTTGATGTCGAATCCGTAGCCTGGGACAGACACCGTTCGTATAGACGCTTGAGCCTGTGCACAGTGGGGAACTGATGCCACAATCTCCGCCTCAGGGAAGGAATTCTGCAATGACGGGAGATGTTGCGATAGACACAGCACGATGATTTTATCCTCTGTCGTTGAGGTCTTAACTTCTAGGAGTTCCCCAAGAGGTCGCAGGAGGTCTTCGAAGGGTCCAAAAACACGGACTGAAGAGCGCGGAAGGATCACGAAGGACAATCCCGGATTCAACATATCCGGGAGGTCATCAGGACCGACGGGCTTTAATAGCTTATCGGCATAGCAAGTCCGGTGGAACTAAGCGTATGAAACAGAAAGTCGTCAGTCATAGAAACCTGAGGGAAAGGACCCGCAAAGACTTGCCGGATGAGAAGGATGGCCGGTAATAAGGGCTTGCTCCCAGTCAATAAATGAGGAGTTCAAGTCTAGTAAGGGCTTCTTGGCTGCGATTTCCATCCACTTCGCTGGATGTTTTGCGTGCTAATTAGTATAGCTCTTATGTTTTGTCCTGCGCGGTGTCATCTATCCATACCTAGCATATCCGCAGAGTTGCGCAATTCGCGCGCAATCGCTTCCCATGTTTCCACATTACAGGCCAATTCAATTGAAATAAATTCGAAAACTTTCCCGGATTGTCTTCCTGTATTTCCACACCTTCGGTACAGAGGATGACAGGCACTTTGAAATCCTTTGGTCGCCAGATGGACCCATTGCCCTGTACAACATCAGTTTTTTAAACAACGGGGTACGTCACATTCTGGTGTGATTCGAGCTTCTAGCACACCGGGTGATTTTGTACCAGGACACAATGTAAGGCTCACTAATCCTTCATTCACCAATTGCTCAATGAGGCGTTTTGTAGTCTCTGCCTTGGCTTTCACTTGATAGTCTCTGACGACGGCCATAGCTAGTATTTCGAGGGAGAGTGGCGTCCTGGTGGATCAGGGAAGAGAGATATTACTTGAATACCAGAGTATCAAGTCTCAATATAGAGCTCTAGAGAGACGTTTTAAGGCCCAATCTAATCCTTTGAAAGGCGAAGGGGGTTGGAAGGGAAGAACGATTCGCTCCAATCCAGCTAGCGGCGAGTTAGTTATGTGCAGGTATCACGCCACTGCATACATATGTATAAGTTGGTCTGAGACTATTTGCATCTGAAAGCTATTGCTGTAGACGGTGATCCACATTGTAGGAAGCAAGCGATATATTGGCGAGAGAGCATTCCCATGCAACTATTTAGTGACACGTGGTGTGTCTTCAAAACCAGTATCACAAGCAAAGATTGATTGACCTACATAACCATGGGGGACTTTGGATCACTTTCGGAGCCGTGGATGCCTCTAACACCTCGCGCGTTGCCTCTGGGGAAGGCCAATGTCTACCCTCAAGATGAGTTACATGAAGACAATAGATCCCATTATCCGCCAGCGCATCATGACTTCTCTGCTTCGAGTACTGGATATTAATATAACGAGTTCTTTCGGCCGTCAGTGTCTCTACCAACTTGGGCCTCTGCTTGAGTTTATGGTGACCGACGGATGTTTTTGTTAGGGCATGTATGCAGCGACTAATTTTTACATACATTTTATGGGGCCTCCAGCGGCCAAATTTAATTCAACTGACTCATGGCTGTAAGAGAGTCAGAGTAATATGAGATATTGTATTATTCTAGAGATAGTGGTATTTGCCCCTCCGTCATATGATACTAAGCCACGTATACACTAGATAGCTGGTCTCCCCGGGTTAGAATAATCAGACAAGTTCCCCATTTCCCCATGGGCCGTACCGACCGGTGTATCCTGTGTTCATAGACGAGTGATCATCGAATATTGGGAGCGGTGTGAGGATCTACTCTACCTTCACTTTACAACAGTAGCCTTTTGCCAACATGAGGAAAACTCTGTTCTTGAACTAGCGAGGCCGGTAGCCAGTATTCCCGATGAGAGTTATGGGTTCTCCATACTGTGTGTGGCTGGCTGACATGCAGTAGATCCTCTGCCTAATTGACATAGCCTGATTCGTGTACGAAATCTTCAGCCTCGCCAAATAAAGCCCGATGCGGTGTTCGGGCCGATCTTAGCTATGGAGTAAGTATACTGATATATGATGTGAATTACTGCTGTATGTCTGGAGGAATCCACCACTAGGAATACCTCACTTCTCTCCTAGCCAGCATTGGACTACGATTACTGGTGAATAGGCATTACTATGCTCAAAAGAAATCCTGTCTTTAGATCACGCTAAATGACATACTGACTCGAGATGTGGACTAAAATAATCACACCGCAATTCATGCTTGGTAATCCACACTAGACAGATCACATCTGGTCAATTTATTGCCGAGCCACTTCAGCCACCCTTCAGCCCAAGGGTAGAGTTTGAGCTGGGGATTTCCCGAGCTGGGATGTGTGCAATATAAGATTAAGGATAATATGAGAAGAGAAAAGCAATCCTCCTCCGGGATTCTACAGTTGTTGGTGGGCTGCGGGGCTCGCTACTGACGTGGCAGCCTCCTTTTGAGGGCGAAAGGACTCACAAAAGAACTTCAATCGACCCTCCCACACCCATCTTGATCTCAGACCCGTTCAAATGCCGGACTATCTACACCACTATCCCCTCGATTCAGCTAGGAGGGAGATCCGGCTTTTAACGATTTTACCCGCTCTATCCTCCAAAGCTCGTATTAAATGTTCCCTGCAAGTTGCATCATTGGACGCTTTCCCTCGATATGAAGCGATCTCGTATGTATGGGGTGACATCCAAGAGAAGCAGGATATCCTACTCGACGGGCGTACTATCCAGGTCCCAACGAATGTCCGCCGAATTTTGCAAAGACTCCGCCACCGCATGCAGCGACGTGTTATATGGATAGACTATGTCTGCATTCATCAAGACAATGTGGCGGAGAAGAACACCCAGGTTCCTCTGATGAGTGCAATATATGCCAATGCAACATCTGTCATCGCAATCATCAGCCTGGATAACCTCGGTGGCAATGCGACAGACGCCATTGACTGGATGAAGACACCTGAAATAGAGAAACGGAAATTGAATGAAGCATGCTGGCGGATAAAACGCGTTCTAAGCCAAATATCTGTGGGGTATGAGAGGCGCCTTGCGGTCTCACTGAGGAACATCATCGGTTTCTATTCCAATTTTCTCTCCGCGGAGTACTGGTCGCGTATGTGGACATTTCAAGAATATCAATTGTCTCAAGGAAAACCACCAATCTGTATATGTGGCGATGTGGAATTTCCGGCCCCCGATAGATCAGCCTTCGAATCCGCATCTCGCAGGGTACATGCGCGTTTAAAGAATATGTCTCGCAAGGCTGAAGAAAGAGGGGGATGGCCGCAATTAAGAGACCTCTACGAAGAGGTGGACAGATATTCAGGACGTCTATTTGCCCAACTTACGAGTAACATTGTTATAGCCACCTATAATTGGATTTCGGATAAGCAAGTATTCTCTGTGACAAACCTGCTATTCCAAGCGAGCGGCCGTAAGTGTCAAAACCCAAAGGACAAAATATATGCCTTATATGGTCTTCTCCCATCATTGCGGGAGGCATATCCACCAGATTATAATAAGTCTCTGTCCCAAATCATCTTCGAAACAGCAAAGTACATTCTGAACGAGAGACCCGATGACTTAGGGATGCTAGATATTTTCTGCCTGCGGGAGGATCGCCTGGAGAACGTTTCTGTTCCTTCTTGGGTGCCGGATCTCACAACGACACTCCACGTGTCCATAAGCAATGCAATTAAAACCTCTCACTCTCAGAGGTTTGGCTTCATGGACGGAATTCGGGGGACCGTACCTGGGCGCTATCTTGAGACCACGGAAGGTCATTCAGTGGTTTGCCTTTCAGGGCGTCCGATTGGGAAATGCAGACCAGTTTTCCAGTTTGCATCCGACGTGAAGAGCGTTCTGGCCCAGATAATGGGGGTGATTCAGATGCATGGTAATGGGTGCCATGTGTGGAATAATGTCTGGGAGCCCGAGAACATCCCACTCAGATTTTTTCAAGGATGCTGTGTTTTTTCCAACCAAAACAATGCCGAGCTTGAGCGGTCTGCCTTTGAATCGCTACGCACTGTGTTCGAGACACTGGACCTGATCCACCAAGATGCTGACACAGTACTGGAGACGTTAGACAAAGCGGGGTTTGGATTCCTGAGAGACCTGGTGCCGAGACTTTATAACATCAAGGTTTTTACTATCCACCATACATCCTTTGTCGGGTTTGGCCTCAGCGAACAAAGTGTGGAAGAAGAGGACCAGGTGTTCGTTAACGTTAATTGTTTTGAAATGCCCTTTATACTACGGCAAGGCTATGGCACAGACTATAAGAGGGCCCAAGTATCCCATAAGTTGGTAGGTTTTGCTTATGTGGACGGAATCTGCCGCCTGCGCTGGCGATGGCCATCTATCCCTAATCAATATCTTGACTATGTGTATACAGTACCATACGAGGAGATCCTTTTAAGCTGAGAGGGCTTGCAGCATCGAGTGCTTATATGTACATATGCTTGGGTCGTCCGTATACTGTTATGAAAGTCTAAGAGGCCAGTTGCTATCTCCGATACTTGTATATGTACAGTTAATTTTAATTATATGTCTAGATCTCTATCATATTATATATTTTAAGTGATTATAGGTTATGTTGAGAGTACTCTAGACTACTTCGATATATTGGGGTAATACTTAGGGAGTACTTATATATATTTCTATTTTGTCCCAGCATCAGCATTCCACCCCTACACTAACGATCAACACAACAAACTACAGTCCCCAAATCCAAATCCAGGCCCAGAAACCCCCTTTAAATATACATACCCTGACCCATAAAATCAACAAGGACATCCTCCAAAATGATATACATTATAACATTAAACATCCATAAACTAACCCCCCACCCCCGCATAACCCACTCTTCAACATCACATCACTGATAAGATAAAATCAACCGATTTTATGCCCCTCCCTACTTGACCTCCCCTGACCCTCCCACCAGAACCCCAGAACCCAAAACTAACCTAATAAAAGCAACCCAAGAAGCAAAATGGAGTGGGATCCCACCCAATTCTTCCGCGACGATCACACCCCTAATCCCTTTGCGCTGTTGATCCTCAATCAGCCAATCAATGAACGCGCGTTTCGCGTTTTGAGGAGACATGGTATGTTCTTTCCTACATACACCCTTGACATATATAAGATATGGATATGTATATATGTATATATGTATATGCTGTATAATACAAACACCCCATAACCCAGTCCAAGACTAAAAAGAAAAAAGCAAAGGTAACGCTCTGCGCCGACGGCGGCGCAAACCGCTTCTACTCGATGATGAAAGCGCATGACCGGGAATCAATAGATGTAAGCCCTCTCTCTCCTTTCACTCTGCAAAAGCGTGTATATATATATATTCTAATGAAGAGAGAGAAACAAAGATCCCCGATCTCATAATCGGCGATCTAGACTCCATAACCCCCGATACAAAAACCCACTACGCCAATCTAGGGGTTCGCATTATCCATGATGAAGATCAGTATTCGACGGATTTCACTAAATGTTTGAATTATTTGCGTGCGCATGTTGGGGAGTTCCTCTCCTCATCTACTTCTTCTGCTGAATCTTCATCTGAACCTTCAGTATCGAGATCAGAAGAAGAAAAGAAAGAAGAAGAAGAAGGGAGAGAACTAGACGTCCTCATTCTCGGCGGCCTAGGCGGACGCGTCGACCAAGCTTTCTCCCAAATTCACCATTTATATTCCATGACTCAATCTTACAGCTCTTCTTCTTCTACTATTACTTCATCTGGAGGTCATTCAACGTCCAATCCAGGGAAAGCAGGAAAGATAGGAAACCTCTACCTCATCTCCGAAGAGAGTATTACGTTTATTCTACGGCCGGGGTTGAATACCATTCGCACGCCTGGGACGAATCGACCTGGGGTATCTACTGCGGAGTATCTACTCGAGGAGAATGTGGGGATCATACCCCTTTTAGGTCCCGCGAGGATCACGACGAGTGGGTTTCAGTGGGATGTGGTGGATTGGAGGACGGAGATTGGGGGACAGTTGAGTACGAGTAATCATATTCGGAGTGAGGTGGTGACGGTGGAGAGTGTGATGCCGGTGCTTTTTACGCTGGAGTTAGCGGGGAGGTTGAAGAGGAATCGATAGTTTTCTCTCTCTCTTTGTGTGGTGAACTGGTTGGAGGTGGAGATACAATAGCTACAGTGTACGATGAAAAAGGATCTGTATTGGAACATCCTATCTCGGTTTCACAATAGTACATCCAGGAAACCCAAACAACGCCAGATCAATTCAAACAAGGAACGCACCACACCATTCTCACGCCGGATAACCCGAGAAAGGAGACTCAACATTTGAACAATACCGAAGCACCACCGCACTGCACGCATAGAATCGATCGATTGTCCAGAGATAACCCTCTAGGCGGTAGAAACCCTTCTCCCCACCCCTCCTGCAGACACGCGCATGCTTTTCCTCTGTACGGAGCACGTCCTACTCAATCAAACTACGTCCAACCAGTGGCTCTGCCAAAACGCATTCCCGTATATACACCCCGTATCTACTTCCGCAGGATCGCTTCGTACAGAGTGCCGACCAGACCGATCGCAGACCCGGTCACCAAGCCAGCCCATTGACCGGGGACCGCGGCGTTCACCCGGGCGATCGAGAATTGGCTGTACAGGTTGAAAAAGTTGAACTGCCGGGCATACACCAGGTATGCGAGCCCCGCCTTGGCAATGTTGAAGCTGAGCGGGTCGAAGTTGTCAGGCGACGCGCGGCTGCGGCGCGTGTGGGACGCAGCACTACCGCCTTGCGTGATGTTCAGGCTGATGTTGAAGAAGTATGCGACGGTCAGCGGCAGGAGAATGCTGGTCAGCAACCACAACGAGAACGGGGCCCAGAATACGCTATCGACGAGGACGAAGACATCGGGGACCTTGATGGAGATCTCAATCGCCCAAATCGAAATGGTAGACACAAATCGCAGCGGCAGAATTTCGTATATGATGGAACACCCTTCGAGCAGCAACGTCAGAATCTGGACGGCCTTCGCACTGCTTAGCAAGGAGCGCAAGGACTGCGTGCTATCCGGCACCCCTGAGCCAGTCCACCAATCGCTAGCCTTCTTGCGCCACGCGACGGACTCCCGGTCGACCGCATCAGCGATGAGAGCCGGCGATGCGGGCAAGGCCGATTGAAAGTTCAGCGGCGACGGCCCAGGAGTCTGGAAGACAGGTGGTGGGGACGCGTCGGATTCCTCTCTGCAACAAGAAATCGATCAGTTTATGTCGTCATGGTTACCGCGGTCGCGCGACGGCGCTTCTGGCCATGCGCGCGACATGAGAAAGAATACAGGACATACTGGGGTTGCTCAGCCTCCTCCTTGGGTTCCTCCTTGGGCTCCTCCTTCGCCTCTTCCTTAGCCTCCTCTTCTTTTACGTCTTCCTCTAAGG
Organism: Aspergillus sp. ATCC 12892; assembly: GCA_002894705.1. Taxonomy (NCBI): domain Eukaryota; kingdom Fungi; phylum Ascomycota; class Eurotiomycetes; order Eurotiales; family Aspergillaceae; genus Aspergillus; species Aspergillus sp. ATCC 12892. The sequence goes on along the minus strand of NVQI01000027.1, from coordinate 1,035,523 downwards.
CTCTCGTCTGTCTGCGACGCGCCGACCGTAGCACCGACCGCGGTGTTTCTTTCGCAAGCGGCGAGACTTCCACGCGGGGGTCTCTCTTGACCGGCGACCCCTTGCGCGGGGTTTGCGACAGGCGTCGGTAGTAATCCGTTAGTCGCGCATCCTTCGCGAAGATGGATTGGTTAGCTTGGAGATGTTGATCCAACAGCGTGGCGAGTTCCGGTTTATTGTATTCCTCATAGCTGTCAACGGTCAGCCGGGGGGTTGGGTTATCGTGGTGGGGCGATAAACAACGGCACCGACACTTACTTGTGAAGATCAGTAGCTTCCGCCCAGTCCGTCAGTTGGGACTTGCGCAGTTTCTGTAAATAAGGCAATGCGGCAGACATGATGCGCGGGGAATGACCATGCGACGGGGTGAAATTTAGAGCAAGGGGGGAGAGTGTGGGAGGTGGGATGATAAAGCGCGCGCAGGATTTCGGGGGCTCAAAGGATTCTAAATCCAAGATGAATAAGTAAAAGAGGGAAAAACAATCACAATAAATAATAAAGCGAATTCAATAAATAACGTGTGAGGTCACAGTCCTGGCAGGGGCGATGCTGATTGGCCCGTCTAGGGGCGCTTGACCGCATCCGTTTGTTTACATTTCCACCTGACCCCCAAAATACCCTCATTTTTAGAAGAACAACTTCCCTCACAATCAGTGATCCTTGGACTCTATCTTTATATAGTGATAATAATATACATCGTGGCGTGATTAACCATGTCTAAGTAACCAAACGCAAAACAGAAATCTATGTAAGCCATACCAGTCTGGAGCAGGGTGTCTAAACAAGGAAACCCCAAAGGAAAAACGCTGCCATGCCCCAGACCGATCCAAGCAAACGGTAATAGAAGAAGTGAGAGATCATGCAACATCCCAGAACGCCCTGCCCACATCATTTCCCATGCGGTGATGATTCAACATTATCTACAAATGTCGCCCCGTGGCAACGCTCCATCCCCTTCATATGCAACAAAGGAAGCCCGTTCGATCACAGGGGGTTCATCTCCCCCAGGTTATCGTAGGCCTCCAACTTTTTCAACAAGTATTGGTACATGACCAGCATCGTTCCACTCTGGATGCTGGTCCACACTCCACGGGGGACAACTCCGCGGAACCAGCCGGCAAGCCCCTCCGTCTGGTAGATCATCTTGAGTCCCGTCAAGAAAGACGAGGTGTCCAGACGAGGCGCCCCCGGAGGAGCCACTGACGTCGACGCACCCCCGGTGGAGATCGGCCGCGAGTGTGTCCGCAGACTCGACGGAGTCTGAGACGATGTATGCTGTCGGGGGCTCTCTTTGGTTGATGCATGTTCCGCGGCAGGCTTCGATGAAGACGCCGAACTCTGGACATCGGGGTTCCGCTGCGTCTGGATGCGGGTCTTCACCACGTCCATGGGGCACGTTATCACACCTGCCATGCCGCCGGCGGTTGCTGCAGTCAGGATCTCCAGTCCAAGCCCAATGTCTCGAGATCCCACCCACTTCTTCGCCAGTCGCTGTTCCTGTTCGTAGAATGCGAATTGTAGGGCAGAGAACGGAAGGTCGCGGTAGATGGTAGCCCTGTACCCATGGAAAAGCGCGGAGAATCCTTCCTGGCGGATGATCGTGCGGAGAGCATCGCGGGTAGACCGGTAGTTATATCCCGAATTGAAATGAGGGTTGTTATATCGTCCCTGGAGTTGCAATCGTGTCTTCAACACCTCTGAGGGGACATAGACAACGGAAGCGGCCAAATCCGCAAAGAAACCTGAGCAGCTATGTCAGCGTTACCGAACCCAATGCAGGTTAACAGAGACGGATAACGCTCTTACCTCCGGATAGGTATGCCACGTTGGCATTGATGCCAGAATCAATCATCCGTCGCTTGGTGAACTCATAAACACCAAAGAAGATCAGAGTGCCTGGAAAGGAACCGAAAAAGGCAGGAACAGCTCCACCGTACAGACCTCGCAGTAAACCTTCCTGTCGATAAATCGTCGCATACGAGGAGGTCATCGAAGTATACTTCGGCGGGAAGTGGGGATCGCCTTGTTGTCTCGTCTTAACCGTATCGAGTGAATGCATGAGCATGTCGCCGCATGTACCACCGGTACCCCCGGCAAGCATAGCCTACAGGAAACAACAATTCATGTCAGCCTGAGATAAGAGATCCCCGCGCACATCCCGCGCGTTCGTATCACCATGCGTATTTCCCGTCTGGCGAATAGCACAACATACACGTAGATACGGCGGACGAGGCTCTTCCTCGTCCTCGAGCGGTGTTGTTTGTACATGGCCGGAGCCTGCCCTTATCGGGCCCGTCGCATGGAAGGCATGGTCGCCGGTGTTGGTGGTTTTCGAATACGAAGCGGCCGGAGGGGAGTCCGGAACGGTTGTCTCTGTCGTGGAAAACAGGCCAAACACGCGCGAGGACAAATTCATGGCAAGAATACCGCAACCCACCAGATCGTGGTGCGGGCCAGACCACGGGGGGTTGGGATGCGGCGGCGACGTTCACCGGACGGATGCCACCCCAATGAAGGATGACGGTGGGAAAGAAGGAGGTGGGGGAGAAGAGGACTCGGAGGAGACCTAAGCTATACAGAAATCAAGGAACGTCGAGAGGTCAGGAAACGGAACATGGCACCTCTCCGAGTCGGTAGTTTACAAAACGATGAGCCAGCGCTCAGCATTCAGCCCAAAATTTTGGTCGGTTTTCCGCTTTCTCCGCGTCCGAGGCCGAATGTCCGCCTGAGGCACACCACGCCGCCTTAATAAGCTCTCGCTAGTCTTAACTCGGGTCTGAAGGAACAAATGACAATGGACAGAAAAATAACTCAATCTCTTCCCAGTTGCCACCAGAACCCACCAAACTACGACTAGTAGTAAACTACGGAACAAGAACGTGGCCGTCGGTCTAGACTTCCTCCGTTGTAGGACATAACAACAAACAGGTGTTCATTCCATTCACAGTAATGGTTTCGCGCAAGGACAGAATGCAATGGAATACGTCCGGGCACAACGTCCCATCGGAGGTCCAGCATGTGCATGACTTCCTAATTGGGCGCTGCCCGAGGTCGACAAAAATGGCAATACAAGTAGATTAATACGACTTTCCTCTCCCCCCTAGCACTAAACATCACATCCACATCCCCTCCCTCCCACAGCAACATGTAAACAATCTTTTGCTTATCGTAAAAAAGAACCACCTCCCAACTCAACTCAGTTAGGACCAATGGCACATTATTCGTTATATGCTCGTCATTTTACAAACGAGAGCCCACACGTCAATCGGTGATCCCGGGCCCTTCGCGAATGGTCTAAGTCCGTCTAAAATGCGTCGCAATCGGATTGGGCCTTTCCCACCCGGCTCGGCCGGTGATCGTTCATCGCCGAAGGTACCATTTATTGCGGCTTCTTGCCCTGGGCGCCAGAGGTCAGGCGGCCCAGGTCAGTACTCTCATAGGCCTGGCGGACAACACCCTTGAAGGTCTCCCATCCCTGGCGCACAGCCGGGGGAGTGCTCTGGTGCGAAACCGAGGCATCCACGCGGGCGGTGAAATGACGCACGGCCTGCTGGACAAACGAGCTCTGGGTGTATCTCGCGCGGAAGAAGGCCACGTAGATAAAGAAGAGAAGAATGCTTCCCTTGGAGAAGGTCAGAACTCCCAGGGCCAGGCGGAACAGCAGCGCCATCTCGAGCCCAGCGACGAGATCCATGCTGGCATCATAGTACTGCTTGACGAATCTTCCAATGGTGTCTGCCAAAGGACTGGCAGCGGGCTTGGCAGCACCAGGAGAAGAGGGCGACGCGGATCCGGCGCCCTGGGCGGGAGGCTGCAACGTGGGGATCAGGTGGGCGCGAGAGTATGTCGCAACGTGGAAGATCGAGTAGACACTGAAGGGGAGGAGGGCCAATGGGACCTGGCGGGAATAGAGCCAGACAATCGCCATTCCTGATTTATGGTCAGCCCATGCTGGTTGGATTTGACCACCTGGCAATTCTACTCACCAAGATACTGGACATTTTCATCACCAGCGAGCTTCACCGCAATGTTCGGAACGCTACCCTGAAGACGACCACGGGCGATGTGTCCCTTGTACACCACGATACCATATGTCGCAGCAGCCGAAAGGAAAGCCAAGCGATAGGACACCTGGGCCGAGGACGAGTAGTAGTTAAAGGTGATGTAGGACAGGAGATAGCGGAAGACGGAGAGCAGCAGGGTGACGTGCCTAAAGCCAGTCAGCGGGTTTGTTTTCTCCCAACCTTGCCTTGCGAATGTCGTCCGATGGGGGGGTAACATCCGGTGTGTGGATGTCGCAAATTGCTCCAAACGGGTACCATGTTCCGCCGGCCGAGGCAGCACACAATCACAAGGGAAACCTACCCAGCAAACCAAGCAAATCTATTTGAGAGCCACACGGTCAGTATCTACATTGTGAGATCGGGAAAGGCCAGCGAAGCACCTACTGTAGAGTCTGGGCCAAGGCCTTCAGCCTCTCAGCCAAAGGCAAGTTCGATGGAGGAGGTGGAGCCATGAGAGCTGAAAGTGTGCCTGGTCTACTCGGGGACAGGTGAAGTGCGTAAAGATAGTGAGAAGGAAGGCTCAAGAGAGCGAGAGCGGAGAGGGAGCAATGCGCTAAGTGGCCGTGACGTGAGGTAAAGAACAGAGAAGGGTCGAGAAAGCTGGAAGGGGAGCGAATTGAGCGGTGGAGGCCTGCGGTGCACTATTTTTGGGAGGCTGGGCGGGGGGCGGTCGTAGTGAGTGGGTTTTGACGATGCCTTTTTAGCTGAACTAAGGCAGTGTTCGTCGGTAAGTACTAGTAGTAGTACTAGGTAAGTATTCGGGAAGAGGAGAGACAGAGAAAGAGAAAGTTGGGGAGCTGCTGGCTGACGACACAGCTCAGTAAACTTACAGTTTCCTTAATCGTCGTGGAGAACCTGAGGCAAACAACACCCTGTCCAGTGACGTTGAAGGCACCTTTTTATGACACCCTGACTGACTCGGCATGATGCAAGTGGCCGAACCTGACTATTACTCAGCTATACAGGTTAGGTTATTTCACGATTGCGATCTTCTACTGTTTAGCCATGCTTCCATGGATTTTATCTTCGTCTTATTTTATTATACAGTTGTCCATATAATTATTCCTTTATTTCTGGGTTTTCTACCAGTGACCTCCTCCACGTCTCCCTCTACAGAAACTAACCCTGTCGCTATCTGGCCTGGTCGGACTTTTCGAGAACATCTGAGATTGACAACTAACGCACAATAAACTGCAATAAGTAAAGAAATAGAAAAATAGGAAAAGCGTCTTGAAATGATGGTCGGAGGGTGGGAGAGCTCACTAAAATGTGTAAAAGTGGACAAAAAGGGCACGAAGATAAGAAGGGAAAATGAGGTTAGGCCACACTGGGGAATAGGAAACAGGCGGGAACAAGGTATAGCGTAGGCAAAAGTACATTAACAAGAAGCGAAAAGAGGACGTGAGGGCCACCGCATATCATCTTGCAAAACCATGGGCCAGACCACGCGAGCAGGCCGGCAGCGCTGCTCCGGTGTCCCAGCACACTTCTCCTAGTCAAAAGCCCCCAACTGGTGTTCGCCCGACAGATGGAATGAAACACATACGAGTCATTCCACTGCCCCGGGTTCACCCAATGAGAAAACAGAGTCATTACTGGTAGCAGATACGAGAAAGTAGAGGTTGAGAGAGCGTGGGAGAAATCGAATAAACACAGAAATAGAAGGGCAGTCGAGAAGAGCGCTCGGTCAATCAACAGTCGTGGGGAATCCAACACAGAACCACCAACGTGCCTCCAACGACCATACATTACCTGGGGAGTCCGTGTCATTGAATTCCGGTCATCTAACGAAGAGAGAAGCCCTTTCGCTTGCCCTTCTCTTCGATCGGTCGACCACTTTCGAGGCGACTCTTCTTCTCGTCCAGTTCCTGGCGTTGCCGCTCCAGTTGATCCTTCATCTCGCGATGTCGAGCGTATAGTTCGTCTTCGCTCTGTTTCAGCTTGCTCTCTTTCTCGGCCACCTTCTGTTGGAAGACCATCTTCATCTCTGCCTCCATCTTGGCGAGCTTCTGCTCGTGCAGGGCACGCTCTTCCTCCTGCTTGACGGCCGGGTTGACTTCCTTGAACACGCTCGGGTCCTGGGCGACACCCATCTGGGTCAGCTTGTCGGAGCGGTAGTTCTCGTACAGGTGGTTGTTGGTGTGTTCCTTGAGCTCTTCCATGTGGGTGCGGATCAACATCTGGCGCAGCTTGACAAAGTCACAGTGTTCCTCGTTGTCAACCTCGATGGTACCCCATGGGTAACTACGGCCCCGGACCTTACGGCCGTCAGCAGTGGCGACCTCAGCGTTGGCACCGACCACAGCGAAGGGGACCTTCGACATGATCTCCTGGTTCTCGGCGATGGTTTCTTCGTCGTCGAGTTCGTAGCGGGGGCCCTCAAAGATCTGGATGGAGTGGTGTTGGATATCGGCAAGGATCTGGACCAAAATTAGCATTGGCTCTGGGTTGGGACCAACTCATTCGGGAAAAAAATAACTTACTCTCTGCTTAAACTGAGCAATCTCCTCGTCCGTCAAGGTATCGGCCTTGGCGATCACAGGGATCAGGTTGACCTTGGTGTGCAACCGGCGCATGACCTCAATGTCCAAAGGCTTGAGGGAGTGGCCGGTGGGCTGGATGAAGTAGACACAGGCGTGGATACGGTTGTCAACAATGTTAGTGCGGTTGACTTTGTTCTCAGCCTCCAGGTAGGCATCGTATCTCTGCTCAATGTTCTCTACAATAGGGCGCCACGAGTCGTCGTTGTTCACGAAATCACCGAATCCGGGGGTGTCAACCACGGTCAGGCGAAGACGGACGCCGTTCTCTTCAATGTCTGCGCTGATAGACTGGATGGCCACGGTCTTCGGGATGATGTCGTGGCTAGGGCCGGTGCGCTCCTTCGGGGGGTAGAGAGAGGTGTTAAAGAGAGTGTTGACAAGAGTCGACTTTCCGAGACCAGATTCACCTAGAACACAGATTAATCCCGCCCATCCATTCTCCTTTTGTCATGGAGGGAACTCACCAACAACCATCACGTTGAAGTTGAATCCCTTGCGAACACTTTTGCGGTGCCATTGGTTGGGCAGGTTGGCAAAACCGACGTAGCCAGTCAACTTGCGGCGAACCACGTTCTTCATGTCGGTGGCAGCCTGGGCCACAGCCTTCGGGTCACTGGAGCTGACGGTTTGTGCGTTTCCTGACCCCATGGGGTTGCTGCGCTCAACAAAGGGAGAACTGGGCTTGCTGCTCTCAGGAGACTCCACGGCCGGGGTGGGGGAGCCGATGGTGGGGGGTGGTGAAGCTACAACAGGCAAAGTCAAGTCAGTAACTGGTGTGATATCGGATTGGTTTTCGGTAGACAAAGTCCCCCGAGTGGGCGAACATGACGTAAAGCTTTTGGATCTATGGTGTTTCAACGACGGGGAAGCACTGAATCGTTGCGAGTCTACTTTCGAGCGACCCTCTGCACTCCGGCGTCTGGTATGTACCATGATGTTGTCACCAAGCGCAAGAGCTTCAAAGATACACGAATGGAGGTTTATCCGCCAGGTGAAAGAATGGAAAGAGAGCAAGACCGGTGGGGTGGGATGTCGCTGGTAGCGATAAGCTTACCCATTGTGAATGTTAAGGGATTGGTTCAGGAAGCGAGCGTGGACAGTTTGGAAAAAATGTCGAAGTAGCGAGCGTTGATGAGGAAGTTCCCCTGAGCAGGTCGCACCTTCTTGGTTAGCAGACAAACACCCTTGCAGAGATGGAAATTCAGGCGAGGGGTTGATAATAGAATCAGGAAAGCATCTGGAACCAGGTAATTCTTTCCAAGGAAGGGGAGGGGAAAGTGATTTTGAGGGGGGTGGATTGAGGGAAGGAGCGCAGGCAAGTGCCACCATACCTGGAAAAGGGTGAGAGGATCGGACGGTTAAACAATCAGGGGACAAAAAGCTCTCGAAGAACACCGATTCTCGAAGGGAAACGGGGAGTTATGGAGATGTAAGGTTCAAAAAAAAAATACAAACAGAAGAATCGAAAAGAAAAAAAACTAAAAGGAAGCTGAAAGAGAGAACAGAAGAGGGTAGGTCGAAAGAAGACAGGAGAAGGCGAGAACGATTGGATTGGGCCTGCGGAGTGGTTTGGGGTGGAGAGTCCGTTTGGTGGTGCAGTTGAATGTCGGCGGAAAAGAAAGGGGGCTCTTTCTTCATTCAATGAGAAGCTAACGCTTCCTAGGGATTAGTCCGCTCGAGAACAACATCAATTTCGATGATCTTGTTTTAATTTGACTCCTCCAATTGAACAACCATCGCTGAGAATCAGTAACAATTCGCTTTGGACTTCATGAAAAAAAAAAATTATCCAACGACAATTCAAGTGATTGAGGAGTATTTTCAACTGCCACCCTTTTCCTACAAGCCAAGCATTGCGTTCTTACAATCATCCATTCCAATTCGACATGTCAAACATATAAGGCGGCGATCTCAAGGGAGACGGAGAGCCCAATGGAAAGATAAAAATAAAAATATAGAAAAACGTTCTCCAATACAAATATGCTACTGCTACTACCCCCGACTGACAGCATACAGGATAACTATCACAGTCAGATACCCAAAACAATCCCCTTATAGAACCATTCCAATCGTTCCATTTAAACCTTGAAATTCAAAGTCCATCCATGGATCCCACTTCACCTGATCCAAGTATCCCAATCCCAATACCCAATACCTCCCAATACTCATCCATGGTGTATCATAAACACATACCTCTCACAGAAGTAAATTATATATATATATTACCCAATTGACGATGCGATATCATGCTCATTTCCACTAAAATGCCCCGGTTTTCGACTGAACAGTGATATAGTAAGCTTCAATTCAGATCGACAATTCTAGATCGCATGTTTGCTACCTTTTCAGTACACCGCTTCGAACCTGTTCCAAGAAAAATCCTTCTTCATTCAGAGCATGTATGTATTGTACAGTAACCTATGTATATCCATACTATTCTTCATCGCTAGGGTATTACAAGGACCGTTACCCGTGGTATGTGAGCCCGGTAGGTGTCCCTCTGGTAATCTATCGACGTTACTTTGAGTAAGACAGCATCTGGGCAGTTTTAGGGGAAGAATACGATACCATTGCTCCGCTTCCAAAGCGTGAGGCAAGAGGTACCGAATACTTACCACTAGTGCCTGATTACCCGTAAGCTACCACAGGTAATGAAACGCGGAAACCAACTGTGTGTCCCGTGGATGGGAATCAAGGGAATCAATTCCAAGCATCAATCTTAATGATCACAGCATGAGTCAGGAGCCAGGGTAAACAAGCCACGAATCACTCTCAAGATGCAGGGGGGTAGCCAAATCTCTTATACTAGCTATCTGTTTCATACCTTGCCTTGATTCTGTATCAGATTGAACCGCCCATCGGGTACTCATACCTACATTATAGATCTACTTCTGAAACGTACAGTACATACCTACCTTCCATGCATTAGCACCCCTCCCACCCGTGACAAGAATAGTGACATTCCACAGGGCATTAGACGCAACGTCTGTTGCCGAGGCACACAGAACAATAGCCATTGGTTTGGTTTGACACTTGCATCTAGACCGTGTTCCAGATATGCTGTAATACCACCTAATACCTCATGCTGGAACCTTCTCCGCGGTACCGATGGTAATGCATCAATGTCCGCCATGGAGTTAGGGTTTCGGTTCCGTTGGGAATGAGAAGTGGTATATATATATATATATCAAATAAAATACAATAAATAATGATGCGATGAGTTCAGTCGATGTGGCATTTTTGTCACAGAGTTTCTATCATTGCCGTGAACCTCAATAGTACAAGCACTGTACATGCATGTTCGGTCAATTAGCGTCCACTAACGATGCCAGCATGAGAGACGAAAATGCAGGCGGGACTCAATAGTGCTGTCAATAGCAAAGTCAATTCAACTGACGTGTCCATCATACGATGCATCANNAAAAAAAAAAAGATTAAGAATGTTGTTACACTAGTTGTAACTATGCTAGAAAACTTTAATGATATCATTGTTGGCCTTATTCATTATACAACCATAACCATTATTCCGGAGATAACCAGATAAATCAACCTCAAGCTACTTATTTCCCTCCCACCTTAGATTTCTTCTTGGGCCGTTCCTCTTCCGACATATCCACGTCTTCATCATCGTCGTCGTCGCCGCCGCCATCGGAAGCGTCGTTCATTTCGGCGTCGCTCCCGCTGCCACTGCTTTCATGGGCCGAGTCGTACTCTTCTGCAACGTCAGACTCGGACTCGGCCTGGAAGTCCTCGTCGATAGATTCCTCATCCTCGTCAGCCGATCCACGATCGGCACGTACGCCTTCGTCATCGCTGGAACCCATAACGTCGTTGTCAAGAGCGGCAGCAAGTAGAGCCCCAGCGTCGTCGGACATTTCGTTCTTGAATCGGATGTTCTTCGCTTTGAAGAATTCCTCGAGAGGTTGTTGTTCCTCACTGGGCCGAGTTAGCTTCAATACAACACCTCGAATCATCGCATTCAGACACGTACCGGTTAATGTTACTAAATTGATGCTCTCCCATGCCAGCCTTCAGACTGACTGTAATATCGAACGTTCTGCTGGCCGACACGGCACCACCAACACGGGACATCGTGATAATGGCAATGTTCTCGACCTGAATGTACGTAGCAGGCTTCGGGACGAAGATTAAGCTCTTGTCCAAGAAGTACAGAAGACCTTCGTTGGCCTTGATAGAGCATTTAACCCCACTGTGACCATGATGGCTACGCATCGATGTCAGCATTTGTGTGCCATCATACGGATTGTTAATAGATTATGACAAACCTGACAAAGTCCTTCGATGGCATGATGACCTTCTTGCCCGAAAGACCGCGGAAGATCTTGGTTACGACCTGATGAATCGGTTCCTCATAGCGAGGCTCCAACTTGTCCTTGTAGCGAGTCTCCATCAATTCACTGCATACCATGTTAGAAAGCCTCGGGAAGAGAATACCATCTAGCATCACTTACTCAGTCATGTTAAGCTCAAGGCTAATTTCTTCGTCCAGCTTCAATTGCATAACCAGGAATGGGTACCGAGTTTGACCCTGTCGCAGAGGGGGGTCGAGTCCAAGAACAATGAGCGTATGTGTATCGTCATTCTTGGGAAGCAAGAAGAATTTCTTGATAGAAGAGTACTGAATCTTGTAATCGTAGGTTTTGCCACGTAGTCGGAACGAAGATTCGTACATGTCGATATCGAAACGACCTCTGAAACACAGGTTAATGCTGCACGGGTATGGTGAGAGCTAAAATAGACGTACCTGGGCGTAAGATGAAGAACATCGAGGAAAGTAGCAAAAGTATCGCCAGCCACGTCTCCAATCTCTGCTTTTTCCATGAGCATCTCGTAGAAAAGGTTGGCCGCATTCTGTTCTTCGCCTTCCTCCTCTTCCTCGCCGTTTTCTTCTTCGCCATTCTCTTCCTTGATGCCCTTCTCGGTCTTCACTACTGTTCCAGGGATATAAAAGCGCATCTCAACCAATTCATCAGGGCCCGAAGCGGCCTTCCGGCCACGGTTCTTGGTGCTACCGGCTGGCTGGGCATTGGCATCGGCGCCATCGGTGTTAAGAGCGAGTTCGACAGCGACTTCATTCTTTCCCGCAAGGTTCGTGTTCGAGATTTCGGAATAAGGGACTTCGAACGCAGGTCGGTTTTGGACGTTGAAAGATAGCTCAGCCTTGGTGAATTCTGCCTTGCCCCAGTTCCAACCTCGGAGAGCGTGCTCCCTACTTTCCACGTTTATTCCATACCAAATCTTGAAGGCCTTGCTTAATCGCTCGAAATCCTGATAGATAACGGACCAAAGTCAGACCGCCATACTCATAAATATATAACAGGGGGCGTACCTCTTGATCGAAGCCATCCAGTTGGATAACACCCGACGAGCGCGACAAGATTTTTAGTTCGAATCCCTTTGCCGCTCGACTCCATTGGGCTGCGCCGACATTGCTGCTATCGAGGGTGAAAGTCTCGCCTCCACCAGAAGGTTTCCATCCCAGGCCACTTTCCGCAAGCTTGCACTTTCCGGGCTGCTTGGAGAGGTCGAGGTAGATATTATCGAAGCTCTCCCTAAAAGAAGATTAGCGTAATGGACAAATGGCAACTACCGCGGAGAAGCCTCACATTTTGGAGAAGCTTTCAAGACGTCCAGTTAAGAGTGACCTGTATGAGTTTCGATTATTGTACTGAGATCACCTGGATACAGCGACAAAGATTAAAAAAGGGATAGGGGAAATTGTATGGTATCGGTGTTTGTCCAGCGATAGAATGACAGGAGGCTATCACCTAATGAGCTCTAATATAACCTTTTTTCTGGAGTCTCGCGTTGCGCGCGGCTGTCGATGGTTCATACGCGGTCCGGCAAGACACTAGTCCAAGATAGGGAAAGTAGATTGGCAGCCGGCCTGGAATAGCCGCTTCTACTGATGCCTCAGGCAGACTTACCCAACTTGCCCAGGTACAGTAGTATATGCGGACAAGTTTCAGTTTTAGTGATTCGAACTGCCTAATCTGATATGCACTCATCATGATGCATTTACGACTTATAGCTCTATGCCGTGTACGGCTTAGTACTCAAGCTGAAATACTAACCCTGGAAACTGTCTGTATTCCTTAAATATATGTTTAGTAGATTACTCCGTGGGGTTCACGCTGGCCAGTGATAGGCTGTTCATGCCTTCTTGTAAGTGTATAACAAGCATCGAGTCTTGCTTTCTACCAGCTTGCAGATATGGACATCACACGTTTCAATTGCACCTCCCAATAACTGTTCGATATCCTCATGCCCCGCTAACTGCGTCTTTAATCTATCGAATTAATCTTACAGTTGGTGTGACTGCTCATCCAACGAAGAAAGTAAAGAAAGTGGGATGGTGGAACATGTGAAACATAATAGATCTGTTCTACCTATTATATAATGATTCAAGCTAGTTTTACTCATTGGTAAGTTGTAGTGTGGCGGAGCTCACCTGATGTGTAATGTAGGTTTCGTGGATGTTGAACCACTTTTGGATAATGAACTGCGATTTTAGCGCACCCCAGTTGGTGCTCCTGTAGCAAGGTAACTTATTCTTTCAATTATTCCGGGTTGAGGCTTGGTAATATGTCATCTTGTCTTGAGACTGCAGAATGCGTATCTCGCCGGTGCATGACTGTTTGGATCGGGCTTTAGGGTATCTAATACCAAGTCCTCGTTGGAATAGCCACACGCCTCTTAGGTTCATCTCGATTATATGCGAGTAACCTCCGATAGAGAGGCGATATAGGGTACGAGAATAATTGAGTCCATCGTAGGTATCGGCAAAAAGTGGATAGTGTGTGTGACTGCCGAGGGCATGGCCATCGATTGTTGGTGGTGGGTACGGAGTACGTATGTACACTGCATCACATACCCTATTATTAGTATCTCCTACTAAATGCTCACTACATACTCCATATACCATACAGAGTATGTACATATCTCAGGTGACTAGTTGCTTAGAAATTCGAAGTTGAAAGTGCTACAGAGATGACAGAGTAGGAGTTTCTATTTAAGTGCTGCACGAAGTACGAGTCCGGGGAACAGTGGCATGAAGGGCTGGTTTAGTACTTGACTATGTCGTGCTCTTACAACTTGTGGCGGGTTGCTAACCTCCTCGAGAAAGCAACTTGAAGTGTGCATTTGTTGGAAGCACATCGCACAGAGCATCAATTGGGCTACTATGCATGGTATACATGCATCACTACATATATATGTGCACCCAAAGAGTCGATCATGCCATGTGCGACCCTTCCATATGAATAGTTTGATTACTTATGGTGATTTGTAATATTGAACACAACAACCCTGATTGTGGTTTCAGGGCTTCTGAAGTCATGTTCGTTGACCTCTCTGAGGTGGTTTTATTTTATGTCACCGGTGTGAGATCGAAGTAACGTGATATCTCTTCTAGTTTAGCAGCTAATATCCGTTAAGGGAAAAATACAAATAAGACTCGTCTCCTTACTCCTCAGACACAACTATAAATACACAAGAACCACCGACATGATGTCAGGAGAGTACCTCATCTTCCATCTTCAAGCGGAGAGCTTTTTGTTTTAATTTCAAGGTAGTCATTAGCCAAGATTTCATAGTGCCCACTCACTCTTCCAGTTTAGGGTGACGGTTAGATAGTTCCTCCTTAGTTTCTACCCTTGGAGTCTTTAACGATCGTTAGTAGAGCTTGGCTTTTTTGCCATGGAGAAATTAAATTAAATCAGATGAACCGTTCTTTGGCAGACTAGTCATCTTTGTCGCATAGTACGGATAGATCCTTGGGACAATATGAGAGTTTTAAGGGTGGAGCGAGGAAGTGGACCGACAGCAGCAGGCAGAATCAATTCAATCTCTTTTTAAGAATCTGGAACACATTAGCTATTAATAAACCTCCACTAGTCTGCGCCCAAGACCACACAAACACCACGCACTTTCCGTGTCATTTCCCACCCGCCACCCCGAAAGAGTTTAAGGCGCCCTTCGTACCCGGAAGGAATGAAGGGAAGAGAAATTAAAACAAAAATACCGGACGTGCTCCAAGGCCCAAGCTGACTGCACTCCGTACTAAACTGAAGGTTCCTGAAAAACCACACGCAAGGAGAACAAACAACCTATTATTTGCCCTTGCCATGTCACTCTTTTGACCCATCTTCCACCCTCACTCAGTCATTCGTTAATCCTTGGTCATTCCTTACTATTCATTATTCTTCCTTTTCTTGTCCTGCCCATTCCTGAACCTCTTCAGTTTTAAATCAAAACGGAGAGCTTCATTCGTTCATTATCTTCCCCCTGTCTGTTTTCTTGATGTTCTTGGTTTTTCGGTGTTCTCAGACCACATTCCTTTCTCGACTCCTTTTCTAGCATTATTCGCGTGCCTCGTGTTGATACATCGACCCCCATAAAAATAGACCATATAATATCGTTCGATCGTTCTGCTTATTCCCCTCTTTTCACCATCGCTGGGCAAAGACAACTCAAAACCCTAACCATCTAGCGACCCTACAGTGCGGCCTGTCGTCGCGCTCCTGGACAATGAGGAACCCCTCACTGTTTAGGCCTGCGACGGCTGGCTTGTCGACAGCCCTCTACTTGGGCTCTCTACTCCAACTGTCCCCCGCCTCGGGACTATCGTTTACACCGGTCGCACAACCTGACCTGGAACTGAGCCCTCTAGGACGGGTCGCCCTTACCGGAGACTTCGATGCGGTCTCATTTTACTCGTACAAGGAACAGTCGGAGACGGCCTCCGTGAACAATGGCTCCCAATCCATCCTGACGCCGCTCCCGGATGGCATCCTAACGACGCTGTCAACCTCCGATGCTTATATTCGTTCAATGTGCCCGTTCACGCAAAAGGATGGAACGTACGCCGGGATTTTTGTCGGCGGAAATTTTACAAGCCTCGGAGGAGTAGAAACCCAAGGCGCAGCGTTGTTCGACCCCGAGACGAAGAAAGTGACGGCTTTACCCGGTCTGTCGGGGTCTGTTTCTGCGGTACTGTGCGACAAGGATACAAATAGCGTGTATGTTGGCGGGAATTTCAAATACGAAAATACATCGAATGCCGTAGCGTGGGTTGGCAATGAAGGCTGGAAGAGCTTAGTTTTTGGTGGATTCAACGGCCCCGTTACCTCGATCTTGAAGAGCGACGATCATGTTATCTTCGGCGGTTCGTTCGACGGCATCGGCAACTCGACCTCGTCCAAGAAAAACGAGCAAATCATCAACCTTCAGAACGCTACGATTTCCTCCGACGCGGTTTCCAGCAGAAGTGGCTATAGTGACCCTCGAAACATCATCTGCCAGACAAGCGGGGAGGATGGCGAAGGGAAAACATGGCTGTTGGAGGACAACTCCCCCGGTTTCTGGCGGGCCGACATGCGATTCGGATACAACCCGACAAAGGTCCGCATATATAACACCCACTTCGAGGGGAGAGGCACCAAGACCTTTTTGCTGAGACGGCTACCGGATAATGGCATCATGAACCTGACCTATACCGACCCAGATACTGCGAAAGATGTCTACTGCGACCAGGACTGCTCACTCTCTAACAGCACAGACGAGAAATATCGAGAATTTGAATTCGTGAACAGTGTTGGCATGAAGGGATTCCAGTTAGAAGTCCAGTCCTGGTATGGAGATGGCGCTGGTCTCAATGGAATACAGCTCGTGCAGAACGGTACGTTGATTGATCGTACTTGGTTTAGTTGAAGTTCCTGACTGCTAACAATTCATCAAGATATTTTCGCCTATGCGATCAATGATTTCAACGAACCTACATGTGCTGACCTCAAATACCCATCTAAGGCGACCCAGACAGGGTCTTGGACTACAACTGAATCGGGTCAGAGCCAATCCGACTATTTGACCGCGGATATCACCGACTCTACTGCATCCGATACTTCTGTTGTCTTTGAGCCGGACGTCAAACAGTCAGGAAACTATTCCGTTGTCGTTTATACCCCCGGGTGCACACAGGACGGCACTTGTGGCTCGCGTGGTGTGGTCAACGTAACCGCCACCCTCAAAAGTAACAGCAAATCGGCAGAGCCTATCCAAATGACGATCCATCAGACAAACTTGAACGATAAATATGACACCCTCTACACCGGTCATGTGGATTCCAGTGATGGCTCTTTCCGGCCCAGCGTAACCTTAACTCCGGTAGCAGGCCAGGGTGATGTAACCATTGTCGCCTCCAGAGTCAAGTTTGCGCTTATCCGGGCATCGGAAGGGCTAGATGGGGAGTTGAACGGTCTGTATGACTTTGACCCCTCTGCGAAAACTACCAGCTCCAATTTTACCGAGTCTGCGGTTAACCGAGCTGGGCTTCAATTGAACGAGGATGCCACCATACGAAGCTTAGCTATCCATGACGGCGTGATGTATGCTGGTGGAAACTTCTCGAGCTCGGGGATCAAAAACATCCTGTCCCTGAAGGGTGAGACAAATGCGACAAGCCTGCAGCAAGGTGGGTTGAACTCTGAAGTGTCGTCGATGACAGTATTGGATGATATTCTGTATGTTGGTGGCAACTTCACCGATACTTCTGACCGTAGCAATAGCGATTTGAAACATGTCGCAGCTTATTCTTTCGGCTCTAAAGCTTGGACAGCGCTGGGTGGCGGTGTCAATGGGCCTGTCCACAAGGTCACCTCACTTACGCTCAACGTCTCCACGGAAATCAACGAGACGACCATCGGCGTGACTGGCGATTTCGATCAGTTGCTCGCCTTCGACGACAATACCTTGGTAAACGTTACCGGCTTCGCGATCTGGGTTCCGTCAAAGAAGAATTGGCTACAGAATCTGAACGTCACCCAGATGGCCTTCGCAGGCCAGTTGTCAGCTTGCACCATGGTTGATAACACTACTGTCATTGCTGGGACTCTCTCATCCGCAGGGATTGCCGCAGCTGGTGCTGCGGCCCTCCTCCATGAGGGTCCGCTGAGCATCAAGCCGCTGTTCGCGAACGCCAATTTCACTGGAGAAACTTACACTGGGATTTATGAAACGAAGTCCAATCGCAACCTCACCATTGTAGGAGGCCACTTTACAACTACGGGCACTGACGGATCTTCTGTGAAGAATCTTGCCCTTCTTGACGGCAAGGCGGGTACCGTCAAGGGTCTGGGAACTGATATTGACAACAACTCGACGTTCTTGGCCCTGACTGCCTGGAAGGACAAACTGTACGCTGGCGGAAATGTCTCTGGCACTTTCGAAGACTATATCCTGAATGGGTTTGTCGTATATGACCTTGAGAATGGGACCATCGCTCGGAAACAGCCTCCACGATTCACAGGCAATGAAGCCACCGTCAATTCAATCGCCGCTCGTCCTGACTCCGACGAGATCTATTTCGGGGGTCAGTTCGAGAAGGCCGGAGCCCTTCCTTGCCCGGGGGTCTGTTTTTGGGACGCTACCGACCAACAATGGAACAGACCTGGTGTACTATCTGGTAACGTGTTGGCACTGAAGTGGATCTCCAATAAGAAACTGCTGGCAATCGGCAACCTCACCGTCGACGGGAATAGTTCTGCGATCGCAACGTACACCCCAAAGAAGCAGACCTGGGAATCGTGGACAATTGCATCTGATCTTCCGGGAACCGTGACTGCTTTCACTCCTGCTAGCGTGGACGTGTCCACATTCTGGCTGGCAGGGGTTTCCACGAACGGCTCTAATTACCTTGCCAACTATGACGGATCAAAATTTCAATATCCTGGCGATCTCTTTGACCATGGTACCACGATTCGGAACCTTGAAGTGCTATCCCTCACGAAAGATCATTCTGGGGTCGACGTTCTACATAACGACCAAGTTCTTCTAGTCACTGGCCAATTAGTGATCCCTAACTTTGGGAATGCGTCCGCAGCGCTCTTCAACGGAACCGAGTTGACCCCATTCATGCTTAGCTCGAATGCAGATGGCCAACCAGGCAGCATGGCTCAGCTATTTTACGAGAACGATAATCCTTACAGTAGCGAAGGTAAGCTTTTCCTTTTCTGTCTCATCTAGACAATTATGTGCTTTCGATTACTAACTTGTGCAGTTGGGAACCACCACTCCAATGGTATTGTTGTCCTAATCTCATTCTGCTGTGCACTTGGCGCTGTGTTCTTGATTGTCATCGCCGGGGTTATCTTCAATAAGATCCAGCGGCGTCGTCAGGGCTACATGCCGGGACCGCAGGCGTACGGGACCGATCGGCCTTCGAGCATGGCACGGCTGCCTCCGGAGTACCTGTTCAGCACTCTGAAATCCCCGAACCCGGGCACGCCGGCGATCTGAACGCCTGAGTGCCGATCCGTCCATCGCATCGCATCTAAATTGGGCTTCTTTTTGACCACTCAGACTGGCGTTCTTGGGCAGAAAACCGTCTTATACCCGTAATTTAATCCTGTTTTATGTTTTGCATCTCTACTATTCTAGTTTTACCTCCGGGTTATCCCGGGCGATGCGCTGTTCACTTCTTTTGCCTCGAGGTGCTTCGACATCCTCTTGTGTTTGATCTCTACCTTTGACCCGACCCGGACTTGTCTATATAAACCTGGGTCGGCCGCGTCGTTTTCTTTCATGAACCCCCTTGTTGTTGATGTTTGTACCATAGTCTTTCTCTGACACCAGGAGGCGATGTACATAGCTCCCGCGCGAGATCGCGGTAATGACAATCATGCTCGTTTTCTGCAAATAGGATCCACCTTGGCCACTGGCTGGGTTCGCTGTTTTTCTCCGAGACAGCAGGAGATAGTACTAAGTAAAAAAGTGGAGCCTCCCTCGGGTTGTTGGATCTAGCGTGGGATGAGATTGGCGGAAGAACGGTTGAAGCGACACACAGCCCTCATGTTGTACCAATGACACTGGTTGATGATCTTACTTTTGATGGTCAATCGACCATGGCATCGCGTGAACACGCTGATCGTGAGGTCATGGTGCATACAGGATCGAATGAGACTGGCGGGNNCTAGTACAGAGTAACGAGGAACTAAAGAAACGGAAGCGACCGTCTGGACTATGTATCCGTGGTTAGGGTATCGTG
This sequence comes from Aspergillus sp. ATCC 12892, assembly GCA_002894705.1. Lineage (NCBI taxonomy): Eukaryota > Fungi > Ascomycota > Eurotiomycetes > Eurotiales > Aspergillaceae > Aspergillus > Aspergillus sp. ATCC 12892. Next base: position 1,015,814 of record NVQI01000027.1, on the reverse strand, counting down.
GCATCGTTTGGGGCGTCATTCGCGCTTGTCACTGGACGGGGTTAGCGGCTAAACCAGTGAGAAATTACTCGGGACTGATCCACTATGGAATGATCGCTGGGAAGGGAACATGCCAAAATGGAACAAGATTGAAGGGAAATTACGGCAGCGGTGGAGAGGGTGCGTGGGGAGCTTTGGGTTTTAGAATTGAATTTTTCATCAACTGTCAATCTCGAAGGAAACGAGAGAAGATTGCCGATCGAGTCAATATTAGATGTATCGAATAAGGTATATCATGGTATGGATCGACTGGACCGTACAGGCGACGTACTAGGTCTGTACCGTACTGGGTATGGTAAGGTTGAGCTCATCCCCAGGTCCAAAAGAACCCCAACTCCTGCATTTTCCCCCTCAACTTCGCTCCCCCGCAAGGTCGCAGCGACCACACCACCGACGCCGGAGGAATACAAACTCCGGCCTCCCTGCCAATGTGAATCGCCGATGAGGATCCGGTCTAGACTGTTTCCTGCCTAGTGAGTCCCCATTTGGGGGGCCTCAGTGGCTTGTTTCCATTCCCCGCTTTCTCTTTTGTTCATTTTCATTTTTTTTTTTTTTTTTTTTTTTTTTTTTTGCCTTTTTCCGCTTCGCTTGTCGCCAAGTCGCAAATGGGGGAAAAGGAAAAAATTACGGAATGGATCTCCTTTCTTGGGCGAAGGTTCACCTGGGACGGAACTCATCCATTATTGCCCGGGTCGTCGATTACCTACGAAACATTCTTTCCGTTCCTTCTCTTCACTTCCCTCGCCTGAACTCCCCCTTTCATATCCCCTTCCAGCCCTTTTTGACATCCCCTTTCCGAATTTAGTATCTGCTCAGCGAGTTCGGTTTGGGACTAGTGACTCTCCTCGACTGTATCAAAGCTATTCTTTCCCCGGTTATATTGTTGGTCCACACCCGCTATTCGGATGCTGCACCTTCACCGTCGACGTTACCATCCGGTATGCGATCCCGCACAGGCTGGTACGTGGCCCCAACTTTTGTCTATAATAAAAATGAAAACAAAAGGAAAAAAAAAGATATAGATTATACCAATACAACATATGTCTACAACATTCACTATGTCTACGCAAAGAAATTGTTTCCTTTTCCCCGTCATCATTCGACTGTTCGTCGTGAGCCAGGTTAAAAAGATGATCAGTGACTGACTTGTCCGCCTCGTGTCATGCAGTTTGACGTGTCGTACTCGAAAACTCAAGTGTACGTTGTTCGCGCTGTCTTCCCAAGCGGTTACGATCGTGGAATGCGAAGGACTAAGACCAAGTGATGGATAGGTGATGAGCAAAAGCCCGAGTGTTCGCAGTGTCGCAAAGGCGGCAGAGAATGCCGCCCCAGCGAAGGGATCGTTTTCCGCCATCAGCAAAATGCCTCGATGAATAAGGACTTGGATGATCCCACCGGTGGGCGGGGCACGTTGAAAGGTTTCTACTCGTACAAGAACACTTTTGATGAAGATAGTGTATGGTTGGATATCCCAAAACATGGTACGGGCACACCTCCCCGGGAAAGCGATTTGCATAGCCCTGCAGTGATGCGCGCACGGTGATGTTCGCGACAGACGGTCTGGCTGATGGACTTACCTCGGTAGTTATCTTTGTCGACAACTCAGATCCGTATGTGGAAGACCTCGAAGCGGCCCTGGGAGAGTCGGAGGCGGCTATCCTCGCCGCGAATGCACAGAGCCGAGATTGGAGCGCTCAGCGGGCCATATCTTTGGATGGAGAGACCCAGGGTTTGAAAGCGCTATCGGCGGCAGCGATCCACGATCAACTACCGTATACCTCTTTGAATATGGACCAACAGCCTTTACCCACCCCCGACAGTGGTGTAGCGTTTAATGCGGTTCCAGCCACGACCGTGACGACTGGCCCTTCGCCGAACCCGACATGTAATGCGATACCCGGTCAACCATCTCCACCCGTTTCGATTTCGCCCTCTAACAGCACCAATAATAATATCAACTTCCTTCTAAATCCCTCTCAATCACTTTCCCCGCAGACGGACCCTAATTTGCAGTATGCAACGGCACGTAGAAGCTCTTCACTAACCGCCAGATCGGTAGCGTCGCGAGGTGCGGGTACTGCTGAATCTAAGCCGGACGTACCGGTGGAGACCGACCGTGAGATCATGTTTCTATTGAGGCACTTCTCCGAGTCGCCGGGGCTCTGGTAAGTTCTGTGGATTCGCGTGATCCTGTGAAAGGCCGTTAATATGTGGTGATAGGATGGATTTATTCGACCTTGGGACATATTTTGCGTCGTACGTGCCGGCCAAAGCGCGGTCCAATCCCCTGCTGCGATACGCTGCGTGTGCGTACGCCGCGAAGCAGTTGGGCCGGGTCAAAGGCGCGAGGCCCCCTACCGGTGAATTCGCTTCAACACAGTCGCTCATGCGACGAGGATCGGATGCGAAGGGCGTAGACTGGATCTGGCATGGCGCGAAGTATTATGAAAAAGCCATTCAGCTGCTGATGAAGGAGTTGCAGCCCGACAAAGGCCCCGCGCCGCTCAGCACCCCCGAGGCATTTGGCCAGTGGCAGGCGGCCGAACTGTCGGAGAGTAATGACCCCAATAACCCGCGGAAGCGCCGAAGGCGTTACTCGGAGAGTCGATTTTCGAATGGGGTCCACTCGGATGAAGTCCTTGCAGCAACGGCCATCTTGTCTGTGTATGAATTCCTGGATGCCACTGGCCCGGCGTGGAATCGACACCTGAGTGGGGTTAAATCTTTGTTGGATGTGGCAGAGGTTGGCATGATGCCACTGGAGCAACACCCTTCACCCGGAGAAGCTCTGCCACAGCCGTTGAAGAGACCTGGTCTGTCCAAGGCCCGAAGGGCCACCTTTTGGAACTTTGCTCGGCAAGATTACCTGGCTGCCTGTAAGTGTATCCCGGATGACTTTCGAGCGATCTTGGTGACGTCAAGACTCTGACCTGCGCCCTATAGTCATCAATGAGTGTAACACCAGGCTGAATACCGATGACCTGGTACTCTGGACGGAAGCCGGTCTTCAGATAGACAACATGGGCTTCATAATCCCTAGTAATGCAAATGCCGCCGGTTATCCTGAGGGTGATGACGTCATGAAGGAAGACCTCATCGGGAACGGCCTCATATGGATTCTTTCCAAGATCATCAATTTCATCAGCTCGGGGGACAATCTGCAGTTGGGGAGTGGTCCAGTCAATACCGGGCCTCTGGGTATCTCGCAGCAGGTTTTACTCGAGCGGTGGTATCGTCTGGAAACCGAGCTAGATGTTTGGTACAACGGTCTCCCTGATACCTTCCAGCCCTGCGCGCGGCTGGAGCACCCTTTGCAGAAAGACGGCGACGGTGATGGTGACGGATCTGCTTTGTCAGAGATCTGGTACAGCATTCCCGTCTGCTCGTCCGCTATGCAGCATTACCACATGGCCCGTATCTTGCTTTTGATCAACAAACCTCATGAGTCAACTAGTAGACGGAGTACGATCACCAACCGACTCAATTCGTATCGTTCCATCGAGAACGAGATCCGATTCCATAGTCGTGAAATTGTAGGTATCTCGATGGCTCACCCGGAAGGCTCGGTCCGGATCAACTCTCTCCAGCCATTGTTCGTTAGCGGTCAATGTCTCACCGAGCCTCGGGAACGTGAGATGGTTTTGCAACTGCTGCGCGGCATCGAGTTTGATCTTGGCTGGGCCACTGGTTATCGCGTAAAGCAACTGTTGCGAGAGTGGGGCTGGGATGAGCAAGCCAAGATCGGGGCTCCTTGATCTCGTCATGACTGCCGTTATTTCAGTCTTCAGCTCTGTCAAGCCCCAAGTACACCTCACTTGGGTATTGTTGCCGCGAGCTCTTCGCTGTCCCTGTGTCGACCACAACTGATGGTCGTGAATGCCACGAGAGATGCGGCTTTATGTCGGTGATTGACCGACAACACCTCGCCCGGCCGTGCGCCTGGATGATATCCTTTCGGACACACCCGAACGCCCATGGCCGCGTCCACCCTCGGGGGTGATGCCAAGGTGTCATTCACATCTGTGATTGCCTTGGATGCTTGTTTCGATGATTTGATGATACCACTGTATATGTACCTTTGCGATAATTTGCCCGGTTAGTGTGGGTCTTGCGTGTGCATGAGACCACGAGTGAATAATGATATCCTTTTATGTTTTGAGTTTTATATTTTGGCAGTGATTTCTCTTGCGTTGGAGCATTGTCCTTTTTATCCAGTGGTTAAGAGTTGGATTAACGAGTCACAACCTGTATAGATTAGTTGAAGCATATGGCAGAATAGATGCAGAAAGTCGGAAGTTGGCACGGGAAAGAAAAAAAATTCTTCACAAATTTTTGAAATTTCCTTTTTTTGAACTTTTTTTTTCTGTGGGATTGTCCTCTAGAAAATGAGAACGATGCCTGGGCATGATCTTCACACGGCTTGGGGGAACAGGGAAGGTTTTGTTGGCAAAGGACTCGGCTGAGTTGCCTGAGGGTGAAGCAACTCCCCGGGCCATCCGCACGTGTCACGTACCCGTTTAAGTTTCCACACCAATAACTTGGCATTTAGCCCTATCCAAACGGGACCGAATAGACTTTTTCTCGGCTTTTGCTGAGATCTTGGGTGGATGCTTGTCGGATGTGGGCTCGGCTTAAGAAGGAAGGTTCTCTCTTTTTGTCGCCTCGCTCGCCGGGGTCTTGAAGCGTTGAAGGGGTTCTGCATTAGCTCGACCTATCAACTATTTCGACTGCAACTGCAGAAGAACATCGTTCGTCACCATGGAAGGTCTTCCGATCAGCCAGGCCCCGCAACCTTGCCCTGACGAAAAAATCTGGTTCTCTGAACCCCATACCGTCATCAACCCGCAATGATCTTCAGGATCGTGAGGATCTTCCTTTTTGTGCCTTCCGTTTCGGGCGGCACGGCGGGTTTCCCCATCCGATCGTCCCGGGCTTCACCGTTTGTCAAATGTTGACAAATGGGAGTCAACCGTCAGGAAAGTTTCCCGATTCCATAGAATATTTCTCTGAGACAGCGGTTGTCTATCCTCCGATGCAACTCGTGTATTGCTCTGTACGTCCAGTGTCCGGAAAGATCAATGCCGATCGCCGGGATGGCCTCGCTCTTCGCCGTCGGAGATGGACATGAAAGATCCACGGGCAAATTGGCGGCGGGCTTTGCTATTTTATCAGATATCGGATCAAAACGGATGAAAACGCAATTTTACTGTGTAGCTTCCCCATTTTTCTTTTCTCGCTGGGGCTATCAGTCTGGCACTCTGGAGTTCCTTGTTCGTCTGCAGCAGTACCCACAGGTGGACCTTGAGGTCATCGCAACCGAGGATGTTCCAGGATAACCTGCTTGTGGAGTGTGACGTATGTTCGCGATTTGTTGACTGATTTCGCCAGACAAAAGCCATCCGAACAGTCTTTCACATGGTGCCGAGTGATGATTTTCGCATCGCTTGCCTTGAGTCCTGGTCGACGCGACGTAAATCGCACCCGAGGCCGAATGGCACAGTTGCCGTCCACCACAACCATCCGCATAGAACCCCACTGTCAACTGTCTGATGGGGCTTCAGATATATGAGTTGTCACAACCGATCCTCGGCTTCCTTACCCCAACAATGGAGGATCTGGGGGTGGCGTACTGCGATTTTATGGGTTGCCGACCCTCCAGTCGACGGCGATCAACGGCGGTCAAACTCTGATGTCTGAATCGGAAAAGTGACGCGAACGGTGAGGGTATTCTAGTGATTTTTCGGATGGGACTGTATATCATGAGGTCAAGAAGCTTTGAAAGGAGAAGGAACAGTCTCAACCGTCCAAATAAACTATGGGGGCCATTTGTTGCAACTCGACCGAAGAATCGGTTCGTTCACAAGCTTAGGGTTAGGTAGCAAGAAGGTTCCTGATAATAGACTTTACTCAAGCTCAGGACGGAGGAGCGCTCAGGACCTCTGGTTGAGGTCACCAGTTTGGTTCAGTGTTGTCGGAACCCTCCACTCTAGCTTAACCCTATCCCACGCTGTAATGTTGGCAATTTATCGAAGCCCCATGATTCTAATACAGTCAGTCACATGACGGAAATATCACTCGAAGGAACAATATCTCTCGCTGATAACAAAATAAACAATAATATGATAATACGGACAAACCAACCTCCCATAGGGCCTATAAATCCAGTACCAGCGCCAAGGTGCGATAATAAACTTGGTTGACTTACTTTTTCGAGTCGACTACCTCCTGCCATTCTATCCGAACAGTTTCTTGATATAAGTTAACAGTGTAAGGAAAAGATACATATGGGACTATATATTCTAGTAAATATAATATTCTAACTCTTACCCCATTTTCACTACCGAAGTAGAAAATAAGACAGACGAGTCACAATTGGTACAAGCGCTGGACCTTCTTTGCCCTCACCACAATAAGGGACCTCTCCGGGCTTAGGTAAGCTGGTAATGCCTCTGGGGCACCAAAATTGCAGTACAGTGTAAGAAGACCATACCTGATCTGGGTGACCGAGATACCTAGGCACCACGTTATTCCGATTCTGGAAGAGTAATGGGTACCCGGCATGCTACTAATCACTCGTGGGAACTAAAATTGCAGTGTATTGCCCGACTCATACACTCATCCTACAGTAGAGACTGCATGATGCTGACGTGATACGCTCCGGGAATTGGATCGGTAGCCTCCACCCTGACTGGCTATTCTTCTCAGTGCGAGATACTGAGAATGGCATGCGATGATGCCTCGGGGGAACCAAAAGTGCAGTGTTGGTCCACATTTAACAGATTTTGGTAGTAGTGGGTCTCTATTGCAGGGACTGGAGTGGTGGCCTCCATCCTGACTATTTATTCTGCTCAGTGGGAGATAGCTAGAATGGCATGCGATAATGCCACGGGGGAACTAAAAGTGCAGTGAGGCTCCACTTTTGAGGCGGCTACAGCTCGATGCTACGTATGTTCTGGTGATCTGCCAACAATGACATGCTAGCAGGCCACTCAGATTGATTAAACGGAGGAGCTTATGTAAGGTTGAAAATGCCGTGACCTGCTGCAGAATCAGTGATAGATATGACTGGTCTAAAGTGGCTTAGATAGGTATAGAGGCATTCCGATTAGTAGAAGAGTACCTGGTGGCCATGCCGATAACCACTTGTAGGGACTAAAATTGTAGTGTGCATGCTCCGATAGAATTTTGATCAACGTAGCTAAGTTTTGTTCACTGATTAGCCGCCATGGTGGTAAATTACGAAACATGGTTTAGAATAGTAACAGAAATCAACTCGAACTGGTTGTGTTTAAGCGGAGGATGAAGCAAATACTGTTTGGCGAGAGTAAGTCCCCATGCGACCAAGGTTAGAGTGCAGTAGTCAGCAATTCCAGCAATACAGTCAGCAGGCAATCTTGCAGTGTCTCCGGTTGGCGGATATGGAAGCTAGATTTACGACTGGAACTCCTCCTTCCCATTAAAAATGCAGTGCTGTGACGCGGCTGGGCAGCAGAACTGACGCTTGGGCAGACAACCCTCGCAGAGACTTAAAGTGCAGTACAGTGGCAAGTTTTAGCGTCGGTTTGATCACACGCTCGTCTTTTTCAAGTGCTTATTGGTTGTCTGTTGGCCACCAATAATCTCTCACAGAAACTAAAAGTGCAGTGCAGCAAGCCTCACTCCAATTTCTTTGTGAGTACATAGACGGGCTATGTTGAGTCGGCCGTCTCCCATAGGGACTAAAAGTGCAGTGTAGCTGAGCCACGGTGGCAATTGTCTGGGAAGATATCCAAAGGATGTAGGCCACGTATGTATCCACGTAGATGAGGCTATCTGCAGTGTATATTCGACAAACCAATCAGTAGAAGGTTATACAGGCTATGTGCTTACCTAGACAAGGCTATGTCAGTCTCTCACAGGCACTAAAAGTGCAGTGTAGCAGAGCCGCAATCCATCATTTGTTCACAGGTACTAAAGATGTAGTGTAGCAGAGCCGCTTTCCATCACGTACTTAAGACGGGGCTATGTTGAGTTGGCAGTCTCTCACAGGCACTAAAAGTGCAGTGTAGCAGAGCCACAACCCGGTATCAGTCAGGACTCAGGGAACACCCAAAAGATTGCAGGCTGCGTAGATACCAAGTCAAGTCTATGTCGAGTTTGCAATCTTTCATAGAGGCTAAAGTGCAGTGAAGTGGGGCAAATCCTCGTTTCATGTGGTATCAGTCAGAAAGCACCCAACAGATGTAGACCCAATGTATGTACCAAAACGAGGCTCTGTCGAGTTGGCAATCTCCCACAGAGGCTAAAAGTGCAGTGAAGCAGAGCCACACTCCGTTTTTGTGTACCAGGACGGGTTGGCGGTCATTCACAGGGACTAAAAGTGCAGTGTAGCTTAGCCACCTGTGTGGCTTGTCAGTAAGGAAATCTTTGAAAGTGCATTGTAGCTTCAAGTATCTGGTTCTTCCGCTAGATGCATGCGTAGCTACTCAAGGGCAACCTTTGGGAGACACAATCGGCCGGTGAAAAGAGATCAGCACTAGTAACGCAGGGTGGGAAATTAAACATTGTAGTTGAAGAATGTGTATACACAAGTCTTCTAGTATTTGCTCTGTTTGCCATATTAAATCTAAGATTCGAACTAACTTGCTAGCTTAGTAGCTTGAACCAGAGACTTCGCAGTGCAAACTGGATCATTGTATCGCCATGCCTACATATAGGATCTATCTACTATCTACTAGTAGCATGAGTAATAGGGAGCTTCCCGAGAAGTGGCAAACTGGAGGTGTTCGAATTGGAAATACCAGCTGCCACAGGATGCCCTTGAGGGAGATTGAACATAGTAGTTGATTCTTTATAGTACAAAATGGTCTATGCTTATACTTCACCCATCTCGCCAAGCAAGCTATCCAAGTTCTTCTGAAGCTCGGCATGTTTGGCGGCCATATCATTATACTTGGCCTCCCACTGGTCGCAGTCGGCCTGAAGTGCCTGGGCACGACGCTCATAATGACCGGCCTGGATATCATCCTCGTTGAATCTAGTCTAGTCAGCGGGGCATTTACCCTAAATATCCGATGGAGCGACACATACAGTCTTTTAACCTCACGGACTAGCTTCTCAGTCTCTTCAACCTGCTCCTCGAGCTCTTGGTGGCGGGTTGAGAGGGTAGCAATTTCTTCATCCTTGCTTTGGTTATCCTGCTCAAGTTCTTGGATTTTTGCCGTGAGCTTTTCCACTTCGGTTTGTGCTGTATCGGCCTCCGTCTGGAGGGACTTCATTTTCTGTGGGGTTGGGTTAGTGTATGTTGAAAATTGAGGATTACGGCAGTGCTTGCCTCGCGAATACGATCCATGATAGGCGGTTATCTTGGTTTTTGAATTTGGGTAATAATATTATGGTTGGAAGGAAGAATGAAGATCGAGAATCCCTCTGTCGATGATGACAGCTAATCGACTTCTCCACATGGTTTTTTTGTGGGTCTGGCCTATTGGAATTAGTCATACACAGTGAAAACGTGATTCTATTTGCTACATGAATTTTCAACACAAAAATTGTGTGCAGTTGTGTATAATGAATGATTATTTATTTGGATTCACATCAGGATACATAGTAAGCATGATGTGGCTGTGTAGGCAGTAGGGTAGGTACCCTCAGGTGACAAGCAGCGGCGGACAGCGGAGGGGCGGTGCAATGGGAGCGTGTTCTAGTTATCGTATACTCTCATGATTACCTAGTTCAAGCAGGCTGAGCCCACTATTTGCCCGAGTACTTAGGGGCGCCTCACCGGGGCTTAGATGACGATGCATATATGGCATCGGCTGATTGGTACACCTCGGGAATGCAGTCAGCGGCACTCCGCTATAGTCCAGAAGCTTCTCGGCGCTAAAGAAGCCGGGGTGCTTGGGGTTAAATTGCAGTCTACCTGTGCAGTGTGCCTGGTGCCTGCCACGTCTACGCACAGTTCCCTGTGGTCAAGGTGGATACCTAGATGAGTGGTGTTGATTCTACCCAACTATCAACATACCGGTGCTTCAGAGCTTGAAACGCCGCTACAAATAAAAGGGAAAGCTCAAGTAAACTACCTAGTGGGCATCGTATTAATCTAGGATAACACAAGAAAGATAAACATAAACTGTACTAATGGATTAAAGTTGGACGATCGCTGCGAAAGGGAGGAAATGAGGGTATACTTAAACCTATTGAAAATATAAGACAAGGAGGACACCGCTCATTCAGCACAATTGCGAAGAATAAAGTCTTTAATACGAGGCGTTACAGAAATCAGTACCGTGCGACTGCAGGACGAATCAGATATCAGGTTTCATGAGTGGCTGAACCGTTCAGCCTTGCCGATGTCTTTAACGTGCGCTTCTCGCTCCTCGACAATGTTCTCGACTACACACCGTTATGGATGAGCGACATCGTCCTTTACGTCGAAATGACTTTGAAGTCGCAATTATTTGCGCTTTACCATTGGAAACAAACGCTGTTCTTTGCTCATTAGATGAGGTCTGGGATGATGGCCTTCATAGATATGGGAGGGCGGACGGGGATGACAACGCCTACGATTTTGGAAGGAGTGGCAGGAACGGCGTGGTCGTCGTTACTTTAACTGGGATGGGAAAGGTGCCGGCATCCACTGCAGCTAGCTACCTCAGAATGAGCTTCAGTTCAATTAAGCTTGTACTGCTGGTTGGAGTCTGCGGTGCAGTCCCCCGTACCGACCGCACGGAGATTGTCCTCGGCGATGTGGTCATTAGCCAGAGCATTGTCGAACTGGATCGTGGTCGTCAGTACCCCAATAGCTACATAAGGAAGGACACTATCCTGGATTCTCATGGGCGTCCTAATGAAAAGATCTTGGGACTGCTGCAACGTTGGAAAACAACCTTTCACCTAACAAATTTACAACTACAAACAACGGAGAATCTTAAAGCCCTTATACAGAACCCACATTCTGGAGCGAGGTACCCCGGCGCAACTGAGGACAAGCTCTTTGAACCCAATTATATACATCGACACCGTTTCGGCTGCGGGGTCTGCAATATGTCTGCGGCACCGGGCTCCGTATGCGGAGCAGCTCTAACAGCTGCCTGTGACGAGCTTCAATGCGACGAAAGCAGATTAGTACCGCGTACTCGGTTACGCGAAAGAGGTACCGACCGCGAGATCCCGACTCCGCTGATACACTTTGGCTTGATCGGCACTGCGGATACGGTTCAGAAGTCAGCGGCGCACAGGGACGAGCATGCAGAGTCGGAGGGTGTAATAGCGTTCGAGATGGAGGGGGCTGGGGTCTGGAACAAGTTCAATTGTCTGATAATCAAGGGCGTATGTGACTACGCTGACAGTCATAAGAACAAGAAATGGCAGAACTATGCAGCCGCAGTTGCTGCGTCAGTTGCAAAGGAGATTTTGGCGCAGTACGTACCTCACGAACGACCATCACAGCCAGGAACGCCGAATGGTGAGGCCCCCAACCATCTTTAACTATGGCTGCTTGTCAACTGTCCAATTGCGGTCTGTTACTAACTGAAAGATAGGTAGCTCCGTATATTCTACACAACATTCCATGATTTCTCATGGTCGGTTAGAGCTTCAAATAGTCCCTGATTCGCTACCCAATGATATGTTTCATAGGGTCACAAAGCAATTTAAAGAGGGCCTCGAAAAGGAACAGTTGGACACCTTCAAGACCACGGACCTTCGCGCTTTGAAGAAAGAGCTGAAGAAGATCCAGGATGAACAGGGGCAATCGCACTCATTGAGAAATCTTCGGCGGATTGAGCGCTTTATTCAAGCCACTGAACAGATTGGGACCGTTCTTGAGGATATCTTAGGTACTAGCGAAGAGATGTGTCTCATTTGGGGTCCAGTAAAGGCGTTATTGCAGGTATGAGTCTCTCATGGCCTCCCTGCATTCTTGTCTAATGTGGCTCTAGGTAGCAAAAGGTAACGTGGATTTATTCGATACGCTTCTGGCAGCCTACGAAGATATTGGTAGTGAACTGCCAAACCTTGGCGTCTACCGTGAGTTGTTTAAGCACCATGTAGGCTTGCAACGGATACTGGCAAGAGTATTTGCCCTTATCCTGGAATTTCATGAGAATGCGTTGAGATTATATTCCGGGAGAGGTGGGATAACGCGGTTCCTGACTGATAAAAAGTACTAATTTTTCGCACTACAGCCCTAAGAACCGTATTTCGGCCACTCTGGAAGGACTTCGAAACAACACTATTTGATCGCATTGTGCACGAAACCGGCTCCCATAGGATAATGATCGAAGATAAGACAATGGCCTTATACAACCACCCGGGACATTATACAATGGATGCGCAAGAAATCCGAGACCACCTCGAGAGCACAAGCAACGACATGCGCTTATCCAAGCAGAATCATCAAAAGGCACGAGAGAAGATGTACGATGTGGTCAGATGCTGGATTGCAGGCGCTGCAGGGGTTTCCGGCGTCGAAGACGTTGCAGACGTCGTAGGTGCCGAGACCGAGAGTGATCATAACAACATTTGTCGTGACCGAGGTTTTTACCCTGGTAGCGGTAGCTGGATTCTGGAGAACGGGAAGGTCAAAAAGTGGCTATCACCAGAGCCAGAGCAGTCGTCTAATTCTATGTTATGGATTAATGGGCGTCCAGGAACAGGTACATACCACTCAATACACCTGCGCTCTTGTACATAACTTTCTAACGCATGCACCCACCAGGTAAAACATATTTAGCATCGGTCGTCATTGAAACTTGTCTAGAGGACTCCTCGTCGGTCACATGCTACTTTTACTGCAAGGAAAAGGTGAAGTCGAGAAACTCTGCGATTGCAGTACTGCGTGGTATTCTCTTGCAACTTGTGCGTCAGCACCGCGAATTGATCCCTTATTGCTATGCGAAGATCAAGAGTTCCGGTAGCCTCATGTTATCGGATCTATCCACGGCAAATGGTATTCTGGAGGTGTTCTGTGAACGAATTCCCCGATTAAATGTGGTTATAGACGGTGTTGACGAGTGCGAAGAGCAGAGAAAGGATTTGATCGACATATTTAGAATTCTGGTCAGAAAAAACGAAATCTATGCGAAAGGGAAACTTCGTGTCCTTTTTCTAAGTCGGCCCATGAATGAAGTCAAAAACGCCCTACCGGAGGCTGAGATGCTTGCTCTGGAACCGGAGCACAACAGGCAAGACATCCAAAAGTATTGTGAGCGCAGAAAACGCGAGTTCCAGAAATTTGGGTTTGACAATGAGTACCTCAAGGGTGTTGTACAGATAATTTGCACAAGGGCTGATGGTATGAGTGGAAAGAGGATCTTGAGATATATGATGATATCTAACAATTCTATAGGGATGTTCCTCTTTGCTAAGCTGGTCATGAACAACTTAAAAGAACAGCCAACCAGGGAAGACTTTCGTATCGAGACCACCGCTGCGATACTACCCAGTGAGATCGACCAGGCGTAAGTGGTCCCCCTCTGCCAGCGTCTACATGTCCGTTGCCTAACCATTGGCTAACTGCTGGGTAGATATGCCCGAATCATGGAGCGCCTTGCGCGTGACCTTGGCTCCAAACAATATGAATATACAGAATTGTTGCTCGGCTGGTTAGTATGCTCAAAAAGGCCTCTAAAGTGGACAGAAGTGCAAGTGGCTTTGTCCACCGATATTAAGACATGGGGTCGCTCGAGTGAAGTGAATCCGGACCGCAGACTAGAAGACGATGTTCAAGAATTGTGCGGATCCCTTGTCCAGGTGCTCAAGGGCAACCGGGTCGAGCTTGTTCACAGCACAGCCAGACTGTAATAAATATGTCTCCTTTCTTCGGATAAAGCCAAATACTAACATGGAGCTAGGTTCATAGTCCAGAAAAGCAATATACGAATCTCTGCAGCAGAATGCGACCTCGCCCTCCGCTGCCTGCGGTATCTTAGCCTTGATATATTTAGGCCTGATATTTCCGCCCGGAGACTCCGGGAAAATGCTCTGAGTGGTGACTTTGGCTTCCAGGATTATGCGGTGTCAGCCTGGTTTCTCCATGTAGCGACATTGATAGAGAAGAAACATGACTTCCTTGAAGGGATCATCGACAGCCAAGACCAGGTCGCGAGAGCATCCCGAGAGCTCGAACATTTTGTGAGCTTCTATCAAGAAAGCTTTCCGCTGTACGACAACAACATTCTGGAGAAAGCGTGGATAGATTGTGAATTCTTTCAACAGTACCCATTTCATAATAACCTTGTCAGAATCTGGAACCATATCTGTTGTGCGCAAAGGGAAGACTTGGAATCACGCAACAGTGTGAGCATTCCTTTGCTCAAGAAAACGTTGGCTCGCAACCGACAGTTGTTGGAAAACCTGAGTACAGAAGATACAGTTACTCTATCCAGGGTCTATGATGAATACCCCTTCCGCTGTCCCAAGGTGTTGTGTTTCTATTTCCACGAGGGTTTCAAGAACGCGCTAGCCCGTGATAACCATGTCGATCATCACAACCGACCATACCGTTGCACAGTAGGGACCTGTGAAATGAATGGGATGGGATTTGCCGAAAAAAGCCGACTCACGGCACACATGAAAAGATTCCACCCCGAGGAGCGCGATCTTGGCGAAACGTTCACACCTTACAATCGAACGAGATCAGTGGGTGCCCGGTATGAATGTCCTATTTGCAACAAGCGCCTAGTGAGGAAGAATATCTTGGAGGACCATCAGAGAATTCATACAGGAGAGAAGCCGTTTCGTTGCTCTGAGTGTGGCAAGGGTTTTGCGAGGAATTATGACAAGAAACGACATGAGAAAATCCACGAGAAACGGCGAAGATAGACCGAGTACCATGGTGCTGGCACATATCTAAGTCCTCTTTGAGAATTTATAATTTCTTATCAGTGCACTTTCGTGGTCCCTCTTCTATAGTTTAGAATTTCTATCTACTTGCGACGCAGTCCATATGCAACAGTCAACACTTTATCCATTAATAAAGTCATGATTTAACTACAGCCACACGGACTACTTTGCTCATTACTTTTTCTTCCTAGAATTACACAATACCGACTCCCTCTGAGGCTTAAAACTGCAGTGATATGCGGTGCTGCCAGTCCACTGGCAGAACTCTTTATAACAGCTACACCAGGAACGCAGAAATCTGCTGCTCAAATGACCCTATCCAGGCAGGGACGCAATATCGCTATGAAAACTTAAGAATCGCCATACATATCGGCGATCTGACTATTCTAATTTGCCGTGAAGTTATCCATTGCTCTCACTTAATAGGGTATGGTTATGTACGAAGGATTTAGATTACATTCGGTCGATAGAGTCCGCACGGAAATAGTGGGCTCACTATGTACCAACCCAGTGCCAATACGAGCTGTGGCATTTTTATTGGATGGTACAGCCATATCAGCATCCTATTTGGAGCTAAAATTGCAGTGATATGCGGCATGAGTACCTGATAGGTGGGAAGGAATTGACATCCTCTCTTGAGAACTAAAAGTGCAGTGTAGGTGGCAAGACGTAATTTCATTTATACTCTTGACTTGATTGGATGGATCAATGTGTGTAGTCTTCTCTTGAGAACTAAAAATGCAGTGCTTGCACTAAATCTGGTTGCAAGTTCTTAAAGTGTAGAGTTGGGTATACATAATCTTGTTTTAATTGGATAGAAAAATATAGTATAAAGTAAGGGCAACAAATAGCTACGAAAAGCAGCTTAGTATAAGACAGAATAATCTCATGAAATATAATTACCTTTCGCTTAATTAGATAGTATAGTATATATAAAATAGGAATTTTGGATTGTTAGTTCACCAGAGCGGCCTTCTAGACTAGATATCAGGCCTACACAGCTCGTCTAGCCAACAAAACGCAAGAATCGCTACCCTTGTGTTCACAAAGCCAGCTCCACTGTGGTAACTGTGAGGGAGAAGGGGGGGTGAGACTGTTTACCCTTCAACTCGTAAACTCTCCCCGTATGACTGATAGATTTGCACAAGGGCACTTGGGGAACCACTGTGTCAAGGAGCTACGGTTGACAGTCGCGGATATCAATATTCAGTCAGAGTCATATGATTTGAAATAGTCGCAGGGGGTAATCTGGTCATTAGCCAGATCCAATTATGCTTTAAAAAGTGTCCTGTTGTGGATGCTTGAGAAATCTGACTGTAGGGAAGTGGTTCTAATGGACGAGAATAAATTTTAGTTATTTTAAACTTCCAAATCGATTATCTCAACTGGAAATCCAGCTTGAGCACCTAGCTCCCTGAACTGGTCCATTAGATCATCATTCTGTAGTCTCAAGTCGTCCGTGATCACTTATGGGTTCTTGATGTATCTCCCGCGTCTCAAGCCTATACTGTATGTGGTAGATTGAGACGTGCTCCAGTCATAACACCTATGATCCTTGTATAACTCGAAAGAAATAATCCCCTTTGTATCTATCTTTTAGGTGTCTTCACCATCGTTATCTCTAAAGATTGCGCCTATGCGATAGCGCACTCGACAGCCACATAATGATGTCAATCAATCAATCAATCAATCAATCAAGATTCTATTAACCTGGTAGAGTCTAACTACTGAACGTCTAGCTATGCAGATGCTTGGGAGCCTAGAATCTAACCATAAAATGCCATATCTTACAAGAAAGTAATCAAAAGCTTTTATCACAACTAAATCTGTCTGCCAGACAGTCTCTCTAATCTATCTTTTTAATTTTCTACTATTTTATATTCTCAGCTTCTTCTAGTGTCTTCTGGTGAGTAGATATTAGTGTGTGTACTGAGAGAGCTTGATTAGATTCTCTCTGATATAACTATTTATATATTGTCTTTTATATCTGTCTCTATTTGATAATGATTAGTTTGCTCTATGTCTCTGAACTGACTAAGTAATTTTATTTAGTGTATAAATTTAGCAATATAGTATATTGTCTATGAATGGAATATAATCCCGTTGTAATTTATCTTTCTTTAAATTCTAGAATCTAGTCTATCCAGCATAGCTTTTCTAGATTTAATAAAAAGTGGATATTGAAGTAAGATATATCTAGATATCTAGAATCTCTATTCGCAGTAGTATTGATCTAAGTTAGATATTTTAATTTTAAAGAGAAAATATTGTAGTCCATTTCTCTATATTCACATCTGGATGATAATTAATATATATAGCTTAAAAAGATCTTTATAGAGATTCAGCACTTTTTTATTTAAGATCTCAGTTAATCTATATATAATGCGGTCTATTTTCTCTGTCTTTTATTCTCTAGTCTATCTGTTCTTGATACAGTGATATATCTGCTATTTAATCGCCGCGGCGAAATAGATAGTCTTTTCTACTTTCTAAGTATTCTTGTGTATAGCTTTATTAGCAGTTTTATTTTCTAGAACTCTAACATGTGCTGGAATCTATCTAATTTAAATCCAGTACTGTATATTATATTATCTTATTATATAGTAGATCTCGCCTAGTATATATTACTCTGAGAGTCTTTAAGAATTGTGAACTATTTGTATCGCGGCTTAACTGTCTATAAAAACTATAATCAATAGCTTCTTCTTCCGCAGTTTATATAGAGTTATTTAAATCCCAGTCAACTTATCTATATAAACTGTAGACTTCTCTTCTGTATTCAGTGTACAGCTGTGTATCTATCTCTATAAGATAGATACAGCACTGACTTCAATATAACTATTCAATTCACTTCTATCTATATATACTGCGATTCTCTGTCGCCTGATACAGTATCTCTTATAAAACTTGAGTGCGATGTTATAACTGTCAATTATTACTATTAACAAAGCTTTCCACAGAGCTAGAATATATGGCTTACAGATTTCTCATATTTTTTTTTTAAGAGACCACAGTGAGCTCTCTTTTTAACTGAGTATCTTTATTAATATTTATCTACTGTAACAATATTTTCGCGTTGAGTGTAGCTTTAATATTAATTCAAGACAGGCCAGTTCCGATTCAGTCTAAATTCTGACTGCTGTTTTCTTAATAATCTACTGTAGTTAAAGATATACTAGTAATATATATAATTTAATATTCAGAGCTGCTGCTACTATACTTTTAAAGACACTGCTAATTAGCAATATAATTTATTTCTAAATTTATATAAATTCTACTAGTATTCTCTAATTTATTAAGATTACCACCTGGCCGCTCTATAAACTAAATCAGATCATAACTCTGTAGAATAGCTAAGAAACTACTACTGTTTGATAGATTCAATACATAGCCCACAGAGGCACACTCTATATAGATTTAATAATCTCTTATAGAACTGTCAGCGTACTATATATCTTAACTAGTGTCTTAGTTCAGTATATAGCAAAGAACAGGGTTTTGTTAAGCTAGATTTCCAGATATTTAGCTATTTTTATTAGCTTAATAGTTATATCTGTGTAGAAGATCTTTATCTAGTCATAATCAGTTAATAGAAGCGGTATCTTTCAGATACTGTCAGAATTATCCAATAATAGATCTGGAGATGGAGATGATATTGCCATCTCTCTTTTACTAGAATTAGTAAAATAAATAAGCTTGAACTTTTTTAATATAAATTTAGAGATATATTAACTAGCCCATCAATCTACTCTACTTAGAGCTATCTTCAGTATTTCTATATTCTCTGTGTATAAATTGAAAAACACTAGAACATAGATATTGTCAATCTACTTATATACTTTAATTGAGTCTCTCTGTAATTACTATATAAAAAGATCTTAGATTAGAGAAGTATTGTAGATTAGATAGAGAATTAGTAATAGAAGTAAGCTCTGTGAAATATCTATTAGAATTAAGAACTCTGAACTGAGTTTCTCTACTAGAGAGATTTAGATTAAATAATTAATTAAAAAAAACTATAGTCAGTTTATAAAATAGTCCAGTCTCAGTTAACAAAGATTAAATAAGAGTCAAGTATAGAATATATTATTAAAGACTCTGAACACGTTTAGCAGAACTATATTTATTTTTCTATCTTGTCTCTATACTTAATATATATAATTGAGAATAAGCTAAATAGTATAGTCAGTAGAGATACTCTTTCACTCTTTTAGATAGATTTTTAAAAGTAATTTATATTTCTTTAAAGCTTAGATAATTTGTGTGATTATAATTAATTCCAGAGTTTTATTAAAAGTATTAAATAGAGCAACTGATTAATACAATTTAGATAAGTGATAGTCTTGAGATACAGCTTTACAAAGAGCTACTATAATAAAGATTTAAAAGTGTCTAAGATTATATTCTATTTTAATACTTGTGTTAAATAGTTGTGTGATTTAGTCTAGAAAGACTGAAATATTAAATAGCTTATATTAAATTTTATTTAAAATTATATTTAGTTTTGGTGCTTTATCTAAGAGTACTCTTTAAATTATCTTGACTATCTTCTTTTTAATAATCTCTGAAAAATCAATCTATACTGACTGTACTTGTTACTTAATATTAGATAGATTAGCTGATGATGATTTAAAGAAGAATATCTTCTATAGAATCTCTGCTTTGATCTTAGTGGTGTTGACTAGATTCTAAAATCTGATTAGGATTGGGATTATATTTGCGGTCTGAGCTCTGCAATTATAGATTTACTTAACTATATATTAGATTCTGTAAGTGTCTTGGTTAATTGCTTCTAAGATCCAGCGGTGGAAGTCCCATTGTAGGGCTTAAAAGATAATACAGTCTTTTCAATTGTGGGCTTTAATATAGACTGTTCAATTTTTAGCTGAATAAGTAAGAGTATAGACTCTGTGTAGTAATCTAGTCATCTTAACTATATCTTGATATTTCAATATAAAATTAGAATTAATTTATATACTGAATTAGATTTATAAGACTGTGTATTAAATTACTCACTGTACTATTTTTATAAAAAAGTCTACAACTGTATTAATTATATTTAGTAAAAGATCTATTCTTAGTGTGTGTCAGTGTAAGTATATATTAAGATTATTAATTACAAATTCTCACAGTTTTGCTGTGTTCATGGTCTTTCAGTTGTGTTATTTTAATAATTAAATAATCTATAAAAAGAAGTCAAGAATTGTGTAGATTAATAGATGATTTAAATCTATATAAATCTTAGAAGCCACTTTATAGATAATAAATTAATCTACAAAACTCTATATTTTAAAGATAAGATTAATTATAGATTAATAATTGTTCTAGTCTTAAATTACTATTTCCAGTTTAAGCTAGAGATCTAGAAGCTGAGAGTCGATAAATTCTAGCAGCTGCGGAGCTCTTTAATCAATATAGATTTATTAATCTCTGCCGATTTTATCAGTATCAATATTAATTGTGGTGGTCTGATCGATTTAACTCAAATTAATATAGATATCTTATTTGAACTAGACTAAATAATAGAGATTAAAATTATCAAGAATAATATAATTCTCTTTTAAGACTATCACTTAGTTAAGCAATTCTACTGTGTTAGTATAATTTATATTCTAGAATTTGGGATTATATATATTAAAAATCTACAATTTTCTACTCTGTATCTGAAGCTTAAGCTTCTAGCAGTCAGTAAAGTGTATTGTATATCTTTATATTCTAGAATTAATCTTGTATAAGATATATAAGATTATATAGACTCACTAATCTCTGATATTACTAACAAAAAAATATAGAAGCTGATAGCTATTAAATATAGAATAGTATATTATATTTAAGTACAGATTCTTCCAGGACTTCTAAACTATAATAATATTAATTTATAGTATAGCGAGATTGTGTAGAAATTATATTATTATAATATCTCTAAATTAATTCACATTGTATTGTAGTATCTGTAGTTGTCTATTTATAATTTAGAGTTAAAATAGTATTTGTAGTGACTAATCTGATACAGCTGTCACAGATTTGATAGCGATCATGCAAGGTGACTGTACAGGATACCCTGCTCCAGGTGCATGGACAACTCGGCGGCCGAACGGCGACGTCGGCGTCTATGTTCGTCGCTTTCCTAATGACATACAGTGGCCCCGATCTGGAAAATGTTGACAGAGAATCTTAGGGGGTCTTTGGCTATAAAATAGTACTGGAAGTCATAGTAGGAAAATCAA